>CABFPE010000071.1:402080-444351 GCA_900660155.1 Hofstenia miamia | reverse complement strand
GAAGGCAGGACTGAAGAGAGAAACAGAAGCACTGATAATGGCAGCACAGAAGCAAGCAATAAAAACAAACTGGGTGAAGAAGCATATAGACAGAAGAGTAGAAGTAAGTGATAAGTGTAGGCTATGTAAGAAAGAGGCGGACACAGTAGATCATCTGATAGCAGGGTGTGAGAAGTTGGCACAGAATGAGTATAAGTTCAGGCATGACAAGGTGGGAAGAATGGTACACTGGAGCTTGAGCAGGCGGCATGGATTTGAAGCAGGAGACAAGTGGTATGGGACAAGCCACAGGGCGTCATAGAAAATGAGAAGGTTAAGATACTGTGGGACTTCAACATACAGACGAGCAAAGTGATAGAAGCACGGAGGCCAGAAATAGTAGTGGTAGAAAAAGAGAAAAGATTAGGAACAGTGGTAGACATAGCAGTACCAAAGGACAAAAATGTAGAAAGCAAGGAGAAAGAGAAGGTAGACAAGTACAAAAAGTTGGCAGGGGAAATAGAAAGGCTGTGGAAGTTAAAGAAGGTTGAAGTAGTCCCTGTAGTAGTAGGCGCACTGGGGGCAGTGAGTAAGAAGCATAAAAGATACTTGTAGAAGTTGAGAGTACCAAAGTGGGAAGGAGCAGTAGCACAGAAGGCAGCACTGTTAGGAACAGCTAGAGTCCTGATGAATGCTCTCAGACTCCCTGCGAACTAGTGAGTTCCCCGAGCTATGAGAAGAAATGAAATAATAGTAATAATAATAAAAATATTTATTTTAAAACCCTCTGTATATAACTAATCATTATACAAATAAAGTGATAAGCACTTATTAAAATTTTAACAATAGTTTTTTTTCTGATTCAATGACTAAGCTTGGTTGTTGGGATTGATTGAGTTCTTTGGTAATTTAAATAGTTGATTTTTCAATTTATTTCAAGATAATAAAGAGTAGTAGTTTAATTATTATTACTATCATTACTATTAAGGGACTTTATAACTAATCCGAGATGGAATCGGATCCAACATCTTAAGATCCGATCCGAATTTTTAAAAAATATTTTGATTTCAATTCGAAATGGATCCGAATTTAAATAAGTAAGTATTCTAACAATAAATAAACATGGACTTAAAAAATATGTGTTTTTTTAAATGCGAATTGAAAATATTCAGTTCTTCAATACTTTTTTGAGATAAAAAGGGACATATACTTACGAAATAGTGCATACAAATCTACTTATTTGTAAGCTTTGTAATAATCTAGTTCCTAAAATTGTCATCAACTAGAATCATAATATATTTATGGAGTTTAAATATCTGAGTTTCTTATAGTATTACACCTCGTATTTCTTTTTTATGTCCAAATTGAAAAATAACCACTTTGCAATTTCACTATGAATGGAAGTTGTTTCAAACAAAATAAATTTACTTCAAAATTTCAGGTAAGCCGATGAAAACAAGAATAGCACAAATAATGACAAATTAAAGAACAACCCAAAATTTATGTTGCAAGACATTAAATAAATATTGTTGTAGAGTGTATTAAAATCAGTGATAGAAAATTAATTTTTCAAACAAAATTTGAGATTTAAATATAAATTTTAAATTTTACTGAAATTTAATACTAAATTGGATTAAAAATGTTAAATTATATAACAGCAACATTAAATAATTTTATACCTTAGTAATAGTATGCCGACGGTATGGTTCCATAAACAATTTTGGATTAGTGATTGTAACAATGAAAAACCTTCTGAGTACTAAGTTGATCTTGGCATTGCAAGTTGCTTAGATTACATACTTAAAATTGAGATTTTTTAATTGAAGGACATCCCAAATTATATTAGTATTTTTACATTTTGGCAGAGTTTGCAAAAGAAAAGGTATTCCACTTGCTTCTCTGTGTTCTGTGGTTTTTCTTTGACATACATATTAGAAAGAATCCTTTATAGCGTTTTGTAAATATTTTGTTTTTTTGTTTTTATTTGTTTTTAGTCAATCTTAATTTATAGTTGTAGCATATTTTAGCCTTTGTATAGTTCATGTTTGTATATATATGTATCATTTAAAAATATTGTATATATATATATATATATTCATGTATATGCATACAGTGTTGAATAAACCTATTATATAAAAAAGGGAGATTTATATGAAATTCTTAATTGTTGTCCTCAAAAATCATCTCGTCGTCTTACTACTGAACTTCACATAAGTAGACAAAGTGTACTAAATCTCCTGCATAAAAAGAAAATGCATCCTTATATTGCACAACTTGTTCATAAATTGCATGAAGATGATCTAGACAGGAGATTAGAATTTTCTGAATTATTTCTTGAAATGTGTGACAATTACCTTACTTTTTTTTACCATATCTGGTGGAGTGATGAGGCAACATTTAAACTAAATGGACACACAAACCGTCATAATTATGTCTATTGGTTCTTTGAAACGTTCATGTAAGTGTAGAGAAAGATGTTTATTTTCCAGGTATTACTGTGTGGGTAGGCATTTCAAGTCAAGGGATCATAGGTCCATTTTTCTTTGAAGGAACAGTTAATAGTCAAAATTATTTAAACATGTTACAAAACCAATTTTATCCACAGGTGAGACATCAGATTGACTTTTATTTTCAACAAGATGGTGCTCCACCCCACTATTCTAGAGAAGTTCGTGAATGGCTAAACAAAAATTTTGAAAATCAATGAATTGGTCGACGAGGAGCAATTGATTGGCCTCCAAGATCACCCGATTTAACTCCTCCTGACTTTTTTGTTTGGGGTTTAATGAAAGAACTCGTGTATTCCCGCCGACGACAAAATCTTGCTCAACTTCGTCACGTAATTGAAGAATAATTCCATACAATTGATATAGAGTTGTGTCAAACAGTATGCCGTAGTGTAAGAGATTGAGTGTTGCAATGCATTCAAAAACGGAGGGCATTTTGAAACTTATGCTTGATACAATTTCGTTATTCTTATTCTTAGTAATATTAATTGATACATTATTGTTTATGTTATTAAAATATGCTTCATGTTTTGTTATTTAAGCAATACATTTGTTTGAATTATTATTTCTATTTTATTAGAAAAAATTACAGTAAATTTTTTTTATTTACCAAATTGGGCGGAACTTTTTTGTCACCCTGTATTAATAAAGTTTAAATAGTTGAGTTTCTTATATTATTACCTCCCGTATTAATTTTTTAAGTCCAAAATAACCACTTTGCAATTCCACTATTAATTGAAGTTGTTTAAACAAAATAATTTAACTTCAAAATTGCAGCTAAGGCGATGAAAACAAGAATAGCACAAATAATGCAAATTAAAGAACAACCCCAAAATTTATGTTGCAAGACATTAAATAAATATTGTTGTAGAGTGTATTAAAATCAGTGATAGAAAAATTAATTTTTCAAACAAAATTTGAGATTTAAATATAAATTTTGAATTTTAATGAAATTCGATACTAAATTGGACAAACCTTCTGAGTACTAAGTTGATCTTGGCATTGCAAGTTGCTTAGATTATGCATATTTAAATGAGATTTTTTAATTGAAGGACATCCCAAATTATATTAGCATTTTTACATTTTGGCAGTGTTTGCAAAAGCAAAGGTATTCTACTTGTTTCTCTGTATTCTGTGCTTTTTCTTTGACATACATATTAGAGAGAATAATTTTCAGAATTCTGCTCTTCCATTTGCAAGTTTGTACAAATAAATTTTTTTGGTTGCTTTAGTATTTTATCATTATGTGATGGCTAACATGTATCGCATTTTCAGATTTGAAGCCTTCATCACCAATTTTAAAAGTTGTTGGAAAAAATAAGGCGAAACCTGTTGTATGAACAATTACAAAATTTCACTTAGATTGAGATTATTAAATTATTTTTCAATGTAAAAATTTGTGTAATTTATAAAATGTGCAAATACACAAGTTTTAAAAGTTGTTGGATCCGAAACAGATCCTAAGTTTCCTAAAATGAATATAATATGCATTATATCCAGATTTAATTGGATCCCTATTTTATCCTGCCCTGATTATCCTGTCCGACTCAACCATTGTATATATATATATATATATATATATATATATATATATATATATTCTGTTTTAGTACTGTATTAATAAAATTGAGACATCAATTCTGTGTAATTTAAAAATTGGCGTAACCCGCTTCATCTTATTTTCAGACAACAGAAAAACTAAATTATAATCTCATGATTATTCGAAATAAATACTAGTCAAAAACACCTGCGTAAGCATGATTTCGTGCGTTTGATTAAATGTTCAGTATAAAAGCAACAATAATAAAATGGCTTAAAATTCAAATAACTTAAATCGGCCAGTTCAAATTCGAGCATAGCCCAATTTTAGGCTGGATGAGCTTGACATAACCAGCTTCTTCTGTCCATAATTTTCAAATCATTTTCTGATTGGCTTGACTCTGACTATGAGGAAATTATAGAATGCTCTGCCAAAGCTCCATTTAGTGGTGGAGTTAGGGAAGTGCAAGGAAATGCATGCATCCCCCTCAATAAAGCAAATCTTGCACACTTCATATTAAAATATAAATTATTTACAACTGCAGCATAACAACCTTCTCTTTGATGATACTGCATTATAAAATTTATAAGAGAGTAATATTGTACAAGAGTATATTATAGAAGGATAGCTCTTCAGCATTCAGATAGAATTGATTAATAATAATCCCCTGTAGTCAAAACATTGATCTTACAACAATTTCAACATCAGATTAATAAAAATGACATAAAGTCACATTTATCTTGACCTATTGTTTGAATCAATACACATATTCTTTACTTCCACTCTATTCTCTTTACAGCAATCCTTTATATCTCCCTCTGTATAGTTATTGTCAACATTCCCAATGTACACATGTTATCTTGGAGAGTCTTTGAGCTGCTCAAAAATTCATAGAGCCTGTGATTCCATAAGAAATCCATTGTCCCTGTTAAATTATAGTCACAGTTTTGATGTCTACATATAACAGTTAGGCAATAAAAAAACAACAAGAAATCAATAGGAAAAATTACAGTTACTTGAATATGTGCATATTTAGGCTGTTTATAAAACAAGTAAAGAATATAATAATGGTGGAAAGAAAAATTAAGCACTTGCAATCTATTTTGCACAAAATTTTGTGAAAACTCCCACTTGGGCAATTATAGTTCTTAACCGTCCTACGTCGTTACTTTTAAAATATGGACATCGTCGATTGGGGTAACTTTGTTACCCCAAATTATAAATTCCATATTATTTAATATAAAATAACTTTAAGGAATTGTGTTCAATCTACATAAGATCTTTCACTTATAGCATGCGGTTTTCAACAAATTTTGAAAGATTGTAACAATTTTCTGTAGTATTTTGTAAACATTTGCATGGAAAAAAGGCATCTTCTCCGTTCTTTTTCAAGTGGAGACCTTGTCTTCTTTAATATCATAGAGTCACTCATCCATTGATGCATATAGTCACACATGTATTTAATACAGATATTAATACAATTAATACCACCAGACATGTCCACAAGCGGAGCTTAAACGATAATCATAGAAATGAAGCTAATATTGTAAATAATGCTGCTATTTAGATTTATTACGCATTTAGGTTGATAGAAAAAGTCATAATTTTTTGTTGATTTACCGGAATTTCCCGTGTTTCAGCAACTTAAATAAGGAATGTGGGGTTACAGAAACACCCCCA
Source organism: Hofstenia miamia (assembly GCA_900660155.1). Lineage (NCBI taxonomy): Eukaryota > Metazoa > Xenacoelomorpha > Acoela > Hofsteniidae > Hofstenia > Hofstenia miamia. Next base: position 438,645 of record CABFPE010000071.1, on the reverse strand, counting down.
AACGACGTAGAACGGTTAACAATGACTGTCAATGTAGAGTATATTTCTACTGCATTGCTTGTTAGTGTTAACTGATCACCCAAATTGAATTAATAGCAAATACAAATATTGTGTCTAAAGGGACACAGAACACATGGAAAAATATCTAGAATTAAATATATATATATATATTGATAAATAATTTCTTTATTTTTTAGGATTCCATAAATTTTTCCAGTAAATTAAGAAGTGCACATTTTCTTAAAATAAAATCAATGAAGCATTGGAAAATTAATACAAGATAGAAATGGTGCAAATGAGCTAATTAGTCAATGTTCACCAGTTCTAACTAAAAGCATGCAGTGCAAGAAAATAATATGAAGCCTTAAAAGCTTATTATTTAAGAAGTGCGATTTTGGAAGTCATACATTTCTGATCAATGACACAATCTATTTGCGATTATGGAAAAAACTACATAATTAGTGAATGAGAATTTTACAGCTGGTATTCATAGAGTTGAGTAACAAAAAAACCATGCAATACTATAACATGAAATAACCCAGTAAAACTATATTTTGGTAAGCTGTACAAAAATGTTAAATGTATCACTTCCAATAAAGGTCATTGAGGAATATATTTAAATCAACAGCACACTATTTACATATTTCCTTATTTACAAATCATTTAAAACAAGTATCTGGCTGTAAGCAAAGCAAACATCATGAACAAACTGCTTGTCACCAGCTCTTTAGCTAAAATAAAGTATTATAAATATAATATATATATATATATATATATTATATATATTGTATATATATATATATATATATATATATATATATATATATATATTAAGTTATTTAGATAATAAGTAATTGCGAGAGATTAACTACTAATTAATCTCAATAAAATTGGGGGAAATTAACTACAGTCTAACAATACCCCATCATAAAATGCCTATTACCATATTACCCAGTAAGAACAAAGCCAATAAAACGACGTTAATTCAATACCAAAACAACGTCGTTATTTGCAACATCAAATGCTACTAAAACGACACCGAACATGTAATTCCATTTGTACACTGAAATTTGGAAGTACTTACAACTAAAATGCGAACATTCTTCTAGAATTTCTTAAAAATTATATATATATTGACTTGTACAAAACCATTAATTACATTTGCTGTTATTATAATAAATGCTATTGTAGAAAATACATTGCATTTTGGATAATTGTGTTATATTTAAGATTACAGTGCTAAATTGATAATTGTAAGTTGCGAAATATTTTAAGACAATAAAATTCTAGAAATAAATACTTTGCAAACTTTGTACAAATTACGCCAAAATATCGACACTAAAACTATACAAATATTTATTGAACGACACATTTACGCTACTACGATGTCAAACCGACGTCGTAACGATGAAAGTGTTCTGTCTGGGTATTCGGCAATTATTTAAATTACGAATTCGGCCATCGTAACCTTTGAACAATTGTTTTGATATACGTTCGCTTACTTTAATTTTTACTTAAAATGAGGAGATAATGTATCAGGTGGCACGATGACCTTTGGTTGTACAAATTTCGGCCACCTCAAATTTGAACATGACAAACGAAATGCGACGCGATTCTTAGGCCAATCAAATGGGTAAGTTGGTGAACCATGGTAGAGAATGTTAAAAGGATTTTGTCACAGAAATGAGTTAGGTATTTATTTGAAAAACAACTTCGGGAATAGCTTGTACCCAATTCCTAACCATGCATCGTAGTCGATCTTTGAGAATTCTGTGCACTCTCAACATTCCCATTGCTTTGTCGGGATCTGGTTTGATCACGCCTTTCCCAACAAAGAATCCTAAATAATTAACATCCTCTTGTGCAAATCTGCACTTCTTTGGATTGAGTTTTAAATTTGCATCACGAATCCGAATAAACAGCTTGTGCGTAGAATTTGGATATTTTCCTCCACTGATTTTGTGGCTACTATGACATCGTCCAAATGAACTGGAGTGTTCAACCCATGAGTCTCACACTACATCATCTTTTGAAAAGTAGCTCCTGCATTGCACAATCCTTAAACTGATAATATCCTTTAGTTGCTTGAAATGAAGTTTTTCGCCGATCTTCCTCTGCCAGAGGTATTTGCCAATATCCCGATGTCAAATCAATCATCGAAAAAAAATTCGAACCAGATATATTGTCAAGTGAAGTATTAATATGAGGCATTGGGAACTTATTTTTCTTTGTAATAGCATTAAGTTTTCTAAAATCCACTATGAATCTTTTAGAACCAACCTTTTTATCAACGAGAAAAATCGGTGAACTCCAGGTAGAATTAGTTTCTTCTAAGACATATTGCATCAACATTGAATTAACATGTTCCTCTATGACGTTGTTTTCTGTAGCATCATCTGGAATCTTTATCAAGAATTGGACAACCTCATTAGATGACAGCACCTTTTTTCCTTCTAAAAGCAACAAGAACGTTGGCTTAATCTTACTTGAAACTGCTCCAATAATGCGCTTGACAATTATAGTATCATCAAAGTCCAGATACTCTGCTTGCCATTTCACATCTTGTACAGCCATGGGTGCCTGAGATGGCTGATTAATCGCAATTTCCATAAACTGTTTTTCGGGATTACTTGGTATCTTGGAGCACTCCAGACTTCCTTAATTCTTCTCATAGCACTATTGAAAGTCGTAGTACCTTTTAATAGATATTCGCTAACATACCAGAATGTATTCGTCCAAACAAGCGGGTAGAATTTGTAGTTTTTCTTGCTCATCCTCAATTTCTCTTAATAAAATGAAAGCTTGCACTTGTAATTCCCATGCCAAGAATGATTTACCATCGATTGTTAATATGGGTGCAGACATAACTTAGAAACTCCCGGGTCACGGGACCAATGTTAAGTTATTTAGATAATAAGTAATTAACAATAAAAAAGAACAATCTAATCTAACAACTATTCACGATGTTAATTAACATCAATAATATTGCGGGAAATTAACCATAGGTTAAATATATATATATATATATATATATATATACATATCATTTATTAACAACGCATTTTAAATATTTATATGTTAATGTAGCCGGCTCTTGCAGGAGATAGTTAATAAAGATCTTGATTTAGGCTAAGCTGGGCTGGAGCTGAGCAAAAATTATTGCCCTATTTCCAACACTGTTAGCTGCGACATTTGTTAGGCAGCTTGTTAAAAAGACCTGATGTAAATATGCAAAACTGGAATGGAATATAATATATTCTAAATATAATGGGCAATTCAATGTTGAAAAAACCTTCAATGAAGTAATGCTAAATAAGCAGCGGTAGACTTAAAAAATTTAAGCAAAATTTAGTATATTTTGAACTATATACTATATTGAAAAGTAGTACATCTGCATTAAACTTAATATAATTGAAGCCTACCGGAATATTCTGCAGTAGCTCCTGAAAAATCGCCATTATTACTTATGCTTTGAGCAACAGAGGTGAGGTCCACTGCTACATTACTAGCCACTTCAAATATGATGTCCGCCTTTGCCTTTACGCTACCTTGGTAGAACTGCTTTACGGTACATTTAACAGGAGTAATGTCGCCATAGCTAATTGCGCATAGCTAAAACAGTTGTCATTTTAACTTATAATTTTGAATAAAACTGAATGCTAAAAGCAATGAATTCACCATTCCAATGATAATTCATAGACATACTTAAACTGAAAGACTATGTTTTGGACGAACTTAATCCACGGAAAACTGACCAAAGTACTTTTGATAGCGTGGGTTGTCTAAAAAAAAACTCAAATCTAATATTTAACCCTGTTTCCAAACTTTTGAACAGCTTAAAATTCTTTAATAAGTAAATATTTATGAGTCTGTCAGTGCTAAAATCCATGAGAATATCAACTCTTTTTCCGATTTTGTAGAGAACATGCACATTTTTGCCATGCTCAATAGTTCAAATAATGAGACAATCTAATGTCAATGAGAACAGTAACCCACCTCCAATATCTTGCTTTGTGTAGAAAACAGCACAAAGACCTTCATGTGCGATATGCACAAAGATCTCTTCAAAGGTTAGATGCATTCGTGAGCTGTAAAGACGAAAGAGAAAGAACAGAATTTTGTATCCCGTAGTTTTTATGATTTTAAATATCTCTATTAGTTTGTGAGTTCTTAGCTTTTAAAAATTTTTTGAAGAAACCCTTATATGCAATGAGAAATTTATCGGGATAAATATGATTTAATAAGCTCTTTTAATCCACTCTTCCGAATAGTTAATTAAGAAGGAAATTGGACTGCAGAAAAGTTTTATAAAGTTTTTCTAGAAAGAATTCAATCTAGTCGTTTTCATAATTTTTCGACTATGGTGGACTTATGAAAAAAGAATTGATGTATTTAAGACATTTCTCTTTCTGGTACATAAATTAGTAGCTTTGAGTGAATATAGTGAGCACACTTTTAGATTTTTCCAATTTTATCAAATCAACGTAAGAAACTTTTCCTAAGTTTTAAAACTTTGGTGGCGGCTTACCTCAAAATATAATACGAAAATATAGGATGGTATACTATAGAAAATTATAAAGTTTGGTGCCGCATTAATGTGTTCATTTTAAAACTTTTTGAAGCTCCTTACATATGCATACAAGAACAGTAAGCAACAGACACTTCACTCTCACTGTCCTAAGTTTGGGCCTAAAAATTTCTCTCGTCCAAATTTTCATGAACTTTCATGAACTTAATTAAGCATTATTGAATAATATCTGCCAATTGGAAAATGGTTTTTAATTTGTTGGCATGCTAACACTGATATAATTTGAATCGTGGACTATCTCGCAGGAGTGTTGGTTTAAAATAATGACGTTTTGTGTCATTAGACAAAATGACATCTGAAATAGAATCAAAGTTTTCTACTATTGATCACATTGTTTTATGTGCTTCAGGAGATACGTTGAATCACGGTATTGATTCCCTAATGTTTGTTTTAAAATTCAATATGCCAAGAATGTGTCAGAATAATTACACTTTTATCATGTTTCCAAAGAATATGTGTCATTGCCTTTTTTCTGCATAAAATTGTGTGTCATTACCATATGTGTAAACAGGCAAAAGTGGTTGTAAATAACGGTTATTGTTTTTGGATTATGGATGTTTAATTTGGGTTTGGCCAAATAAATTCACTTATACAGGCTTTAAAATTCTTAGGGCTTTTCAAAGAGGCGTACGTAGTATATTCGGATGGGGCTATTCAGTTTTGATCTAGTTGAGTCACTAAAGCATTGCGAAATTTGCAAAATTTTGCAAAATTACATCTCCCCACCTCATTTTTTAAAATTTTTAGATTTTTGACAGAAGTTAACCGAATATGCCTGCTATTATCACAAAAAATTGCACGTCTTTAGATCATACATGAAATTCCGCATTTACAGTTTCTTTTGAATTGTTAAGTGTTCCGCTAATAATGGACAAGGCTGTGCGTTAATGACTCAAACCCAGCAAAAAATCACTTTAAAAATTGTTTGTTGAGGTTAAGCAATCAGCGTTTTATTTTTCTAAAGATCATTATTGAGAATTAAAATAATAGAGGGTTTCTTAGAAATTTGCTAGAAAGTCATAACTCACAAATTAATAAACGCATCCGCAGGATAGAATAATGTTTCCGCTTTCACACAAGTGAAACCTTTTAGCCAATTATATGCGTCAATTTCCAGGAATTTTAACATTTTGTAATAGACTTGGAAAAAATTGCTTGAAAGTGTGGGCAAAATGATTCGCAACTCTAAAGCATAAATCTCGTTAACTTTTTAAAAATTCATATTATAGAAATATTGCTCAATATTAATTTTCATTCAAAGAGGTTCAGTTCTGTGTGAACGATTTTTTGGACTCCTGGTTAAATTGTTAACAAGACGCGTTCATCACTTGAACGAAATACGTTTAAGATGTTTGCGTAGGATGTGAAAGAAAAAACGTTTGTTCCTTTTCTTTCTTTTAACTCAATGTCGGATTAACCATGAAACAAGGCACATGCGTTAGGGTCAGCCAAAAATCCAGCTAAAAAATTTAGGGGAAGTATTACTATTTTTATCATCTCTCATGCATATATATAGTCAAATGTGGTAATCACTACGCAAATACTGAACTAGCACTGCGGATCTACTTACGTCTGATGGCAATCAATTGTTCAAGAGAATGCTAGTCTTCGCGACTCAAAAGAATTAAGGATGTAAAATGATCGACAAAGTAACCTTGCCAAAGTTGCTTTAAATTTAAATTTTCTTCTTCTTGTCAATAAAGTCCATAACTATATTTTCAGGCCACTTGTTAACAATGTGCCTTATGGCCTTAATCCAGCACTGTTTTAACTGAATTTCGTGCACAAGTTTTGATTGAACTAAAGATTAACTATTAGTTAATCTTTAATTTGCTAAATGTTAAATATTAAATATAAATTAATCGTTACTACCCCTAGTCTAGGAGACATTTTTCTAAAATGTAAACAAAATTGATTGTATCGTTAAGAAACAAATGGGACTTGTAAGGATAATGACGCTGTTGGCAAATTGAATTATATTTTCTAAGATTATCCATAGATGAGAGCTGCTTTAGATGAAAATGGATGCTATGCTTTAGCAGATTTACCATGTGCTTTGGAATAATTATTTGTACAAATTATTAGAAGTTGGCATTTATCCTCGCCAACATTCTTCTTGCTACTAGTGTAAGTAAAGATATTAAGTGATACAAAAATTCTACATGCTGCAGTATTAAGCTTAAATCAATAAAATGTAAATTTTCGTGTAGCGAACTAAACTGGTTAAAAACATTAGATGACCTAAAAGCAATTTTTGGCATTCAAGAATTTTGATGATGTCACATATTTCTGAGAAAATTCAAATCATTTTTCTAGGAATATTTCTAGTTTATTTTCAAAGATAATTCGAAAATAGAAATCACAAATATTACGATTGCATAATTATGAGAGTGTGTAATCAGATACCTCAAAAAGTATTAGGTGCAGCATTATTGCAAAAATAGTCTAATGTAGATTTAAAACAAGTTTCTTTTGCCTCAATTGGTAAATTCAGCTGGGTTTAAGTACTATGTTAATGAGTACCAAACTCTAGCAAATAGTTTGTGCAGCTTAAAGCCCATGATGTGGCTCATGACCCATTAGTATCATAACCAATGTGACCTACGACCCATGTTTTTAAAGTCCTGACCTGATCCATTGTTTCATGTGAAACCAAGCTCGTAGATACAGTTCATGTTGAAGAAATGCAAAAATACAACTTTAAATAAGGTTCTTGTATGCCTCAAAGACAATGCAAACTCAACAAAACAAAAAAACATTTTCATTAATTCAAAGATCCCTTCCATATTATACTTCCATTAATAGTAAGAGTCAGCACTAATAATCAATGCTCCAAGATCTCATCAGTTCTACTTCATCAGCATGGCGGGTAGTATGCATCACTGTCTGATATTTTAAAATTAGAACGCTTTCAATCAATGTGCGCATAAAAATTGGTAGTGCCAATGAATCAAAAACCGCTTATTACATTTCCAACGGTGCGCTACCTTGTTGGAATGATGTACTTCCAATAAAAATCATTGATCTTTTAAATTCTTTATCTATAATGCTTATGTATTTGGCTGTGATCATCGTAACACCCTTCTTCTGAAAAGTCAATGAAGCACGTTTCTGATAACTAAAGTATTCCCACAACACAACGCTAGGAGAATGCTTTATTGTTCCTGATGAGTATCATGCGTCTATTAAATGCTTTGGGTGTAGGGAACATGTGAAAAATTGTTTCATCACTGTACATAGCTGTTTTCCATAGCAGATGTGAAAGGATTTACCGGCGCAAGACTAGTGCTGATCCTATAATCGTTCTTTGTGTCAATTTCGGTCTTCCAGAACGTGGTCTAGGTGCTGATGCTCCAGTTTCATTGAACACTTTGATTGTTTTGGTTACAATGCTTTGAGAAATGTTCAAATTTGAGTCAAGTTTACTGTGTTGTATGCATTTGGAGGGTAATAATTTGGTCACGCTGCTGAGTAAGTTCACGTTGCTTTGGAATGTTGAAAATGATACAAAACAGTATAACATATACATATTATATAGTATATGAGAGACTAAAAAAAAGCACTTAATTATAATGCACCTAATCAAAGACCAAAGAAAAAAAAGTAGTTCTTAATTTTACGATTGAAACATAAATGTCAATTTTAGGTTTTTTTTAAAAATTCAGAAGGCCAGACTTCTAAATCTTGGTGCATTCAAAATAACATGTACTTAGAATAAATACCTTAGTTTCGACACTGCTCTTAAGAGTTTGTGTATCCGGATCGTCTGGATCTGAATATTTGTCATCCCAAGTCTCGGAATCTACAGTACAGTCCACTCTAACTAAACATTTAAAATTATAAACCTATTTTACTGTATTGCACTTAAATATAAGAATTTATAACATAATTTTAATGTGCAACATGCATGAGAATTTTTTTATAAAGCCTACGCATTAGGGTTCTCCGGGCCAAGGAGTTTCTGGGTCCTAGTCCTATTCAGTCCCATTGTATTCGTCCATGTCATCAGATTCCCATTGATTTTCTGGTCCCATTTTATCATTGGTTCCTCAGCATAACTTCTATTTTGACCAAAATTAACAAAAGTTATTTGTAATATTTTGAAACATGGTTCCAGATCTTTCATTTTGGTCCCAGTTTCAATGAGTTTGTCGTCTCAGGTTTCAATCTCACGGGACTGGGATCAGTAAATTCCACGGGACTAGACGATCCAGCAGAACCCTGCTACCAATACCAATATACTCAGAGGTATAAATATAAATAATATGCTAATAAATAAAACAAAGTGTTTGATTCACATTGCACACATTGTAATACCTGACTTATTTTGTTTCACGTTCGACATTGCTGCCGTCGTTGCAGCGTTTGTAGGAGCGGCTGTTGTTTGTTGAGCAGTCGACGTAGCTGAGTCCATCGTGGTGGTCGCATCTGTTGTTGAATCGCAGAGAACATCTAATTTCACATGTTTAAGCAATAAAAAAATTGCAATAATTTATAATAATAAACATCTTAAATTACTAGAATACCTCTAGCCAAAACTATGAATTGTACAAATGATTTAGTCGGGAGAATGCGCCCTTGGAAAAAGTTGTTTTATTTGCTCTCTATTTGAACATTCTATACCAGGTCGTTTTTCACTAAGGTTTGTTTCATAATACTTGCTTCATTGGGGAAGAATAGGATGAAGGATGCGATTCTCTTGTTCTATTAATTATAGATTTTTTTAATTTTGTTTTTTGATTATGTTAAATACCGACTCATCAGATCGGATGATTTCCATAACAGCTTTCCATTGAACAGCACCTATCATTTTCAATTTACAGAAGCTCCTCGTCAAATGGATGATGAACTGATAGTCGGTTCATAAACAGTTGATAGTTCTTGAGTTGAGTAACCAATTGACTTGAATCGCTATATCATGTACAAATCACATGATATTTTGATCCTTAGGCGTTCAATGTGAACACTGAAAGTTAAGTTGGAATCTATAATCATACTTATTGGTGTATCGATATGCACATAGGTGTCATCAGAGATGGAAGGCGGTCGGTACTGACTGTTAACCCTAAATTTCACTTCACTGGTTAAATCTGGTCACTGAGTTGTGTCTCTGGTCCGACAGATCAGCTAAAGCTGCGAAAGCTCGTGACAATTACCCTAATTATATTTACTAAAATAGGGTTCGCAGATCACATATGCCATTCACTAACGTGGGTTAAGTCGTCTAGGGATCTAAGTATCTAAGCAATAACACCATATTTAATTATAACACTCAATTTAACTTACTGTTATACATTTCAAATGAATCGTAATAGTGACCATTTAGAACCCATATAGAAATTGTTAGTAAACATGCCCCTGAGTCCTCAAAAGCACAAACCAATAAGATCTCATAAGTCGTTATTAGATTATAATTTCAGAGTAAACTACGTGTGGCGGAATTTACACCTTGCCGGATTTATTTTGATTTTCAAGGGCATTAAGGCCCGCGTATAAATTAGACTTAAAATTAAGTTTTAAAATCATCACCATCAATGTTTGGAAATAATCACAACGTACCATTATCACGGAATAATCATTTAGATAGGATTAGCAATATTCGAACAAAGCATTAGAATTTGCAACACTGAAATCATTGGGTGATTTCTCGGATTTTTTGGGTTGTTTCTTTAAACGAATAATTAGATATTTAGGTTTAATCGGATAATTAAAAGGGTATGCGTTCAGTACACGTTCTTTCAATTTTCCAAGTACATTATGCAAGTAAAAAAATCGGACCCAACCGTAATGCCGGTCACAAAAAGAGAATCGAACCATAATTACGGTAAAACCAGGTAAAGCGCTCAAAACCGGTACTCTATAATGTGAGGCCTAGTCAAAGCCGGTCTTATTGAATTCAGAACAGCAAAAATTAGTTCGATTTACTTGATTTGTATAGTGCATACCCTGCTTAACCTCGAAAATAGATTACAGACATTAACGAACATTTTCGGTTATTTATTGCAACGATCAATCGCAATAGCTCACCAACTGATAACATTCCCAAACTTCAACAGACCTGTCCGCCTTCCCACATTGAGCTGGAGATCTCCCGCTTTGCTTTTAATTAATTTCTATTCTCATCATATTTTTTGATAGCAAACAGACCCAAATATTAATACTATGTTTGTTAGCAATGCATTGTGAATCAATATTCAGATATTGCCAATCGGTGATGTAAACAAGCACCTCATCTGGACAACTATATATTTGGACGACTATAAATAGTTTTAAACAATTTCATTTAAAGTTAAATAACCTGTTTGTTACGGCCATAAATTTGGATATGTAAGTATTGATTGTTATAAAATTAGACATATTTTGTATAATAACAGAGACTGAATCGCACATAGAAAATGCTTTTGTAGAGAGAAACCATACTTTAATATCTAGTAGTAATACATGCATTTTTAGGCAATTGTAGTTTTTCTCAAATCTCCCGCTTTTGTTCTTAGCAACTCCCCGTTTTATTCATTGTGTTGGCAGCACTGCATCTACTTGCTTTGCCATTACATTTTCTCTCATCTACCGGGGCACTTAGTAATTGATTTCTGTGACGCGAAAATCCTCAGCAAATACCTGCAAGATGCAGGATATATTCATATCTACTAGTGCTGTACTGCAACATCCACTAACCGCATTTACCTGATCGGACCGCTTCTTTATTTTGTCGGCTTTTACCAGGTTTTGACAGGATACATAAGAAATAGTTTTTGACTGGTTACACATAAGTTTCATGATACAACTATATTCATATTCAAGTTAAAAAGGAAAATATATTATATTTTAATGTACATGAATATATATATNTCAAGGCTGAATCGTAGGAGAAACAATGCAATAGTTAAACCTTGTGCAGAAAGCCATGGATTAATTTGGGGAAAGTAATTTGTGAAGAGTATATTATAAGGGCTGAATCAAGAGTTCTAATTCAAATACCGAGTTGTGCATGCAATGGTTCGTTCCTGCTCGAGTTGCCGCCATGATACCAAATTAGCAATACAATCGAAATAATATTTCACATTGTAGTAGCGGCATTTGGGGTACAGATTCCCCAAAAAATGTAAATGACTTCCAGAGTTGGTGGATGCACTTCCAAATATTATCAATATTCGTGGTGTGAAATAAATGAATTTGTAATTTTCCTATTCATTATTTGATTCAGACACAGATTCATCCGTTTGAGATAATCAGTATCCATGCAAAGACATATAACCTTGTCTAATACAAAACATGGTTTTACTGCTATTTACTTTGAAGGCGATGTTATTCTTGCTTCAAGAATATCGATATGTTTCAAGTGTAAGAACTTTGCAGGAAATATTCGGGTCTGTATAAGCAAGACTAAGAACGATTATGTTAGAAAAGTAAATAACATGTAAAAATATTAATAATTTTTGAAATAATGAACGTTTCGGATTTTTTGATTTGGAATCAGCAAAAAAACTACATCTGATAATGTCATTGTTTTTTAAGAATTCGCAGGGAGATTTCCCCATGTATCGACAAATACAGCAACTTAGTTGATGAAATTTACGTAAAGCTTTCACATTTATTCTATGGAGGTTCCATGTATGGAGAAGCATTTTATAATCGTTCGGAACTGGCAAATACTGCGTGGTGTGATGGTTAAGTTGCTTTTTGCGAAAGTGAAGTTAGCTCTTTGAACGACTCCTATCAATTGACAGTAGAAACCCATTTTTTAATTATCCACGACTGCATTGCTACTTTGTTGGAAGCAGGTGTCATTCCATTGTCCATTTTCGATAAAAGTGAATCAAGTTACACTTAATAGACAACGAAGTAATTTCCTAGATATTTTTGGAATAAATAAGAAATGCATTGTTGACTTCAATGATGCAATTAGCTTATATAACCATGAGAGCAATTCTTTATTCAAGATGTCTCAATTAACTCATGCTAGGGTTTTTCCTAGTTTGATTCAGAAATAGAATGTGTCTTTAGTATTGCCATTGATCTTGTAAATGACTAGTCTGAAGACTAGCAAATCTGCCAAGAATAATGTAATACCAGTGAGGTCTGACTTTTTAGCTAAACATTACTAAAATTATGATAAAAAAAACATTATGATAAAAAAAATTCGTTTCAATTAAAAAAAAATTACTAAAACTGTTCTGTATTTACAATAAAAGTATCATCTTATATACAATTTAACTATTAACATATTTACAAACATGAGAAAACACTAGACTGTTCTATAAATAACCAGCTCCGATACTACAATAATTCCAAGATTTATTCAAATAATTTTGAGTAAGTTAGTGGATGTTCGATTTCGATATTAGGTCAGAGGGTTAATCCAATCAGTATATTGCTTTGAATCGGAATGCTTGTGAATAGTCTATGTAAAAGTTTGTGTAATATATTTAATGATTTTTCTAGGTGCATGACAAAAACCAGAAAATTATATAAATTTGTAAAATTAAGCATATTTCTTCGTAGTTTTTTGTAATGACACTAACATTTTAAGGTATTTAAACATTTCATATGTATTTTTTCAAGTTAAGTGTACATATCAGATCTCACAATTATAAATTTCTTCCTAAATTCCAGTTGTAATGCCCGTACTTACATAACAATTCACTCTCCGCAAATTTTATAAAATTTTATGCTACATGGCTTTGATATATATATATATATATATTTGTTTAACATCATTTTTTGATTCAAACATTTTTCAATTTTGAGGCAATATGAAATCGGTTCGGTGCGGTTGAATATCACTTAAAATACCGCGGTATCGATTCGGTATCGGTATTACTATATATAAATCATTAAGTTCAAAATAATAGTGGCAGGCACTTGCTACTTAAAACAACTAAAAGGAATAATAGATGCAATAGAAGGAGGTACCACAAATACTCGAGTTTAAAAATTTTATCTATAAACTTCTCACTAAGTTCGCGGTTAAGTTATGTTTTGGAGTGCCCAAATGCTGATTTGAAAATCGTGGATAAATTATGTTTGTTAAATGAAAGGATAACGTATGTGGGAAGGACAAAATTATTATGGCAAGGCAGATTTTTGTGATACATACACTAATGATATTATTACAAAGAATTTTGTATTGTATTTGTTTGTAACATATTCTTTATGTAATGTATTGTAAATAAATGAAAATCCGGTGTAAGGTTTCTCACATCTTTTCTAGAACTGTTTTCACTTCTCAAAATTGCACAGCGGTTGTGCTTGAAATCCAAGCTGACTCCAAAAAATCAGATAATTGAGCTCTACAATGCTAACAAGTTTAGTGTTGACATTCTTTATAAGCATTGAAGAGAATAACAATTTTCTATCACATGATAGGTGTTACAGCACGCAATGCATTTTGCTGTACAAAAAAATATGCACTTCAACTTGAAAATGATCACCTAAACATTTAATGTGATTCAAAACTACATTGAAATCAAATCATTAGTATATAAGATTTAGCATAAAAATGGCATTAGTTGAATGAAATTCACTAAAATTGCTATTTTCGTATTATATCAGGAAAATCTAATTCTTTGCAGTTTGTTGGTTTGCTGTTCACGCTGTTCTAGTTTCCCTAGTCAATCTTGAATGATTTATTAAATTCATAAAAGCATTGGGAGACAGTAAAAAGAAATGTATAGCAAATAACAAGCACTACATTTACAAAACACTGTCGATTCATTAAATATATATATCTAGAAAGTGTTTAATTGTACAATGCTTCAGGAAGTTCGTTTTTGAAAATGTGGTTGCAGCATGTGTGTATTGAATAATTTAGTGGACTGGTGTTAGAATGACGGAAATAATTTGAGCTCACTTTTTCCGTATTTGGTGCACAACGTAACTAAGCACAAGGATGCGATTTTAATTTGTAGCTTGTAAAGCTGCTGTGAATCTAGTAAACATAGACACAAGAGGCATTTGGTTCAATTTATACTATTCTTTGGCTCAAAACATAACATAGGAGAACACCTGACGTCCCATCCAGTAATTCACTTAAACCCTAATTTGCTATGGGTAGACTCAAAATATTCTAGTTCTAAATCTACAATCAATTATCCAAGGTTTCACCTCACATAGACATAATCAGAATAATCAGTAAAGTTTCATTAGATTATCATCATAGTTTCGTGTAATGCATGTGTGAAAACAACCTAGTTCAAAGAATAAAACGCGAAGTTCTGCTCAACTTTTCCTTCGACCCAAAAAATCTAGTCACTAGATCATGATTTTTATTATTTAAAATTGACAAACGACATCTGACCGTATTTTTAATTATTCCATTATTATTAGGGATGTGATCTCCTGATACCCTTAATGAAAGCAGCTGTTATAAAGTACCTTTTTCTGAATTTTAAGCAAAATATTTTTACCAACTTTATGGATAAAGTCTAAATGTCATAAACACAAATGCACACCACTGTATTGTTCCTAGATTTTTGCAGTTCCATAGTTTTTTGAAATTCTTAATATATCGGCTTTTCACTTTGATTATTGCAAGTCTTTCACAGCGTTATTAGTATGTTGCTTATTTGTAATGCTAGTAATCATATTTTACATTAACGTTTAAACATTGTTTCACTTAATTGTATATTTTTTATTTTTTTGGCTTTAATGGTTTTTGTAGACAAGCCTGATTTGATAACAAATTATTTCATAACTTAATGAAAACTTTCGATAACTGATATTTGAAAAAATTCATAATATTACAGTTAGCATATATGCATGTATTTAGAGCACCTATTTTTTAAGTAAACTGTATTTTTCTCTAAGGACAACGCTTATTGCACTTGCAATTCCTAAGGAAGTTGAGGTAATATCATTATGAAGCGAACACACAGTAAAGAGATACTCACCAAGATCTACCCAAAGTGTGAGAATTGCACTGATGTTCGAGGCTTTTTTTGCTGAATTTATAATTATAGTGAAACATTGGATTATATTAACAAACAATATCACAATATGCAGATCAATATTATACCCAAAAAATATATGCAGCATTTAAAAGGCAATGCTTTATCTAAATAAATAATTTATTCTTATTGGTTGTTTTGATTTAAACATTGCTTCTGATAACACTTTTGGCGATCTTGCTCGAATTTGCTCAGGTAAGAAATATAGCAACTAGGAATCTGTCTCTTGCTTCAGAATTCCATGCAAACAATTCTTTATCTATTTTCAGACTTGGCTTCTTGCCGCTCTTTATGACTGCGCCTCCAGAACTACAACATGAATTTACATGAAACTTTTAAAAGAGTTCGTTCTCCATGAAAGAAGTTAAAATTCATTGAGTATGCCATCAGAATGATTGGTGGAATGTAGATTTTTTAATATTGTGAATAGAATGTGAGTAAGCAATTATTCTGGACTGTTGTTTGCTGAAAACACACTGCTTTTTGATATTGTTGCAAGTTTTTTGCCGTATTTATCAAGAATTGAAATGAATTTAAAAAAAAGAAACATGAAAAAGCAAGGAAAAGCTGATATGAGCTGAAAAGTTTTTTAGAATTTTTGTTAAATTCTGAAAATATTATTTCCTTTACAAAGTACCTCTCACAAAAATTTTTTTAGGCCTAACTATTACTATATTAAATGAATTAGAGTGGTATGAGCACCTTTTTCTTCACTCTAACTGGGATGAAAATATTTAGTGGTTTACCTATATTTTATGAGCAATTCACATACAGAGTGATGCTAGTATGCTACTTTAGCAGCTGAAAATTTAGACAAAAATTTTCTTTTACGTTTTACTAATTATAACAAATTCCGCTTTTGATCTTAATCATGTATGATTAATTAAGACAATTCTAACATTGTATGCTTATATGCTTAATAACAATTTGAAAATTGAACCAAATTTAAAAAAAAAACCTAATTTACTAATATTTTAGTTGTCTCAAAAAATAAATTTAAAAAAATTGGTTGTCACAAATGATGAATGATAATCTTGTTTGATGATTTTTGGCTTTTAAGGACGTAATAATGGAAAAAGTGATTAAAAATTTAGAATAGAAATTGAATACAATACAACTTACGGTTTAGTAGGCAGGTGGACACTATGATGAGTGTCTTGGCTATGTTTATATCTAAAATATTTATAATTTTAAATCAATACAAATTTAAATGCATACATTTATAAACAAATCAGCTAGTGCTATAAAACAATTTCACTGTAGGCCTAGTTGCTACACCGAGCACAAGGAATGTGTCAACAGCAATTCATTTAACATTCTTGGTAAAAATAATTTAAATTTTTTGCTACAGTCTTCTGTATATTACAAAGAAATTATTGTGTCAATTCATTCTATAATCTCGCAACTACTGCAAACATAAAATGTTGACTTGAAACCGGTGTTATATGAAAATATATACAAAGTATTGTATATTTACGCTATTTCATATATTTGAGATGGTCTTTATTTTTCCTTACTTAAGTTTGCTATATTCAGATATATGCATAGTGCTTATAAAATTCATTGACTGTATGCATATTCACATAATATATATATATATATATATATATATTTATATATATATATATATATATAAATACATACAAAACAGATTGTAAACTAGCTAGTAGTAAAAGTTAACAAAAAATATTATTGACAATTAAGATAAAAAAACTAAAAGAATAACTAGAATTTACATATTTCACTTATAGTATATCATTTTTTTGTGTTAACCAATTATTGTTTGGTAGTGAGCAAATTCTGTTTAGTAACTTCTGAAATACATTTAAGTTATTGTTTGCTTTGCGAACACTTGAAGTGCTTGAAAATGACAAAAGTAAATTCATTAAATTAATTTTCGCATCTAATGTATTAAGTGTCAAATATCGCTTTAATTAATATTTCACGCGAAATGTCAAATTCCTAGTTGACAGAAATTCTTGCACAGTATGTACGTGAAAATATATTAATAGAATATTAGTAAAGAATTTTCAATAATTTAAACAAATACTGCTGTCGTACTTGATTGATGCTCTAACAATGGCCAATAAAAGTCACTGAAATTATCACTATTTGAACGTAATAAGTGTTTATCTAACAAAAGTATATGTATATTTTTTTATTAAAATTTATTATTTTTAATTTCTGCCAAAATCAGTATTCAGCATGTCGAAACAGTTTTGCAAAACAAAAAACAAATGAAACCAGGCAATCTGAACAATTAGAAGCAAAAGTGTGTATATATATATATATATATATATATATACATATATATATATATATATACATACATAAATTACTTTGTTCTGATTTTAATATTCAATTTTAACATTGTCTATATTCTATTCATAAAATCTATACATAATTGTTCTTTTGGAAGCAATCTTAGATTCAATCTTTCCTAAGCTCAGTTTAGAACAACATTTAAATATATGTCATTCTTAACGCTAGAATATGTGTGGTCGTAAAGAACCTTTTTGAAAACTAAGATATCATTAATTACATTGAATGCTTGCCACGATCAGTTCACTTTATAAACCTAACATTCGTCTTCAAACATTAATTAGATGTTTTGATTGAAGGTTGGTTGACATGTTGACATAGCAACTGATTGATAATTGACAAAAATGTATGTGAAATATCAACTTCTGCAAAATTTTCAGCATATTTATGATCATGATGTTTAAATCCGCACTCTAGTAATGTTTCAAATCTACTTTTGAATACTTGTTAAACTATATTATATATTTTATCACATATTCAGCCATATTCATTGTAACATCGCCTGTTTGTTCTCATATTACAGCGTGAAAAATTTAATTATAATAAATGGATTTTTGTACAAGCTGCAATAGATTAGTTTTATTATAGCATGGTGTATTGATAATCGACATTACACATTTTGCAAAAATCAATAATATATTTCTTTCTAAGCCTAATAGTTAGATTAATTGCTAAATTTTCATGAAACTAATCTTATTATACTCTATAATTAAACTTAAATATCTTATAAATATCATAATGTCTCATGAAATCAAAGTTATCAATTTTCTAAATTTAAAATTTATATCCCTTTTTTTGACAAACAGAAATAAGAACCATCAATAAATTAAAATTGTGTAAGTTAAGTTTTTGTATTTCCCTTTTACTTTTGTTACTATGGGAAAAAATTATTATTATTATTAAAGATAATTTGCGATTGCCACGAGGTCTATCTCAATGGGATATCACAAAGCTTATTTCATGGGAATTGCGCATGGATTTATTTGAATACTACTTTCTGAGTTTTACTTTTTTTAATTATATATTAGCCGCACAATCCAACAATTCTTTTCAAGTTGTGATATCAGTGTCAATATAGAGTCATTCGTATGGTCAGATAGTCAACCACAAGAATTTCACAAAATTGTTTGTTTCATCTATTCCAAAACTGTTGAACATTCAAAGAAATAAAATGACATGTGTTAAGTGGCACACTTGCGATATGTTTAATTTCATTGCATAATTTCCTTCTGTCCTCTTCGACAACATTTCTCCTTGGTTTGCAATGTCCGGATTACCCTCCTTGACTCAACCGTGCATGTATATTATTTTGCAGTAGTGCAGATGTTATAATAAAACTTAGATATAATGTTTTAAGCCACAAATCAATAGTTTTGCTGTGGGCCTGACATATACAGGCATATGCTTGCATTAATTATAGGCAGTGTGGGCCCTATGTCTATTCTATTTCTTAGAACAATAATAAATTGAGATTCCTCTGTACTTTCAGATAGAAATCTTGGAGGTATTGAACATCATGCATTATGATTGTTCAAAATTTCAATTCAAGCAAATATTAGAGTAATGCGGGGCAAAAAGAAACGAATTTTTTATATCAGTGCTTTATTAGCTTCTGGTTAATTGATTTGCTGAGTCATGATGATTAAAATAATTCCCGCCTCTTTGTTCTTTGAAAATCGTATTGCTTTCATTTTTAAGTGATTAATAAAGAATATATGGAGAATTTAAAGTCATCCTCTGACAAAAATCGTTAAAATTTGGAGAGTATTAAAATATTTGTTAAGGGGAATTTCTTCTGTTTTGGGGCTTTACTACATGGCGATCTTCATGATTTTACATTTTTTATTATGTTCTTTACTTCTGAAACTACTGCATTGCAAGAAGAGATTCATTCTTCTTTGCATTTTTATTTTTCAGTGCATTTAAAATTAGATATAGAGATGGGGCAAAAAGGAACGTTTGTTTTATATTCAAGCATATAATAACTTAGGCAGTATTTTATTCATCTCTCAAGCCATAAATAGTACTATGTTTGTGAAAGTTTGTGGTCCCAAGCAAAATCAAAGGAACAGTGGGTTTATGTTCAGTTTGTAAGACATGCGCTCACCAGTGATTGTTGCACATTTCCAAAAGGCATAATAATATGTGATTTATGTTAAGAATTGATTTTTTTTATTTATAATTGTTAGATTCATAGCTAAAGTCAAAATTTATAAAGAAACATGTAATTGTTGCTTTAGCTTCATTAAACTTTATTTTACATTGTACTGTATTTCGTTGCCTCTTTTAATCCGTTCCTTCTTGCCCCGCATATTTGGAAATCTGAAAATTCTGACATTCTTACTTTACACCACTATTTTGACAAAAACATAACTTGAAACAAGTATTTTTTATGACACATTACTAAATATTGTTTTAAGCAAATAAAGTTTTTATTGACCAAAAAATGTCCTTTTTGCCCCGCCTTACGTTACTTTAGCTGTTCATACTCTTGCTAAGTCAGGTAATACTGTAAATTGATGTCTAGTGTGACGGATTGCAAATACTCATATTTTAAGCTCTTTTCTACTCCGAAGGAACAATAAATGAAGTTTTCCAAGAACTGGGAAAGCAACTAAAACGATCCTCCTGGAATTATTAAAAAAAAATACTGGTTATACTTTCATTTTTATAGTAAAATTAGAAGTAGATTTTGTGTTCAACCTTTGTTTTAAACGAGCCTTATTCGTTTAGTTCAAGTAAAGTTAAAATGCAAATTTAATATTTTAAGTGAACAATCAATAGTAGAACCTTTAATATTCATAAAAAGAATTTTTCAACTTTATGCGCATTCCAACTTGAGAATTCATTATCAAATTTTTTTTCAAGAATGTTGAAATGTTTCTATAAAGCAATTTTGAATTGTTAGTGACGAATAATAATAATGGCGTTTGCAAAAATGTTTCTGGTCTATAAATCAAACGTCAATTCTACCAAAATTAAGCCTTCGCTCGGTCTCAAAAATCACCGTATTCATGCTTTTTAAAATATTATCTCGCTTGAACATCGTAATGTTAAGAAATTATAGTTAACTAAAATATGAGAAGTGCTAATTCAAAGCATAAAAATCAGTGTAAAAAATATGACATTTGAGAAAATATCAATTCATTTCAACTACTTTACGCAGTTTATTTTACATTATCTTTTGAAATTGTTTCGGATAGGGCCACCATGCTAGTTATTAAAGCATTTAAAATTTCGAAGCCATCCATATAATATTTTCATTTTCAACACCATAGTTTTATAGTTGGAAAAAATTATAAGAAATATTTTATAGTGCTTGAAATTTTTTATTCGATTTTTCCCAAAATAAATTAGGTAATTCATTAAAAATATTTGATAATATATTTCTCAAAATAAAAATGAACATTTACCAGCGATTTATTGCCTAATTCAAAGCGACTGTACAATTTTTTTGAAGGCTTATATTATTAAAATCACTTAAATAGTTTTAATAAATATTGTGAAATAAGAAAAATCACTTTATGCCCAGAGGAATGTAGGCTTAATCGGGCAGTACAGAAGGAAGACTTACGCATCAATCCGCTTTTATGCTGTCTCGTCCAAGAATATAAACCACCTGTTAAGATTATCTTTCCTATAAATATAGTTTCATCCAATTGCATACGATCCAATGTTTTTTTGTTTTGACGTTTCCATCACTTTTACGAAATTTAACATTTCAAATGTTAAAAACTGATTTAGCCTTAATTTTCGTTTATATATTTCGTTTATATATCTAAAGTCAATTTTAAAAAACTTCTTTCTTTCAAAAACCAATTGGTTTCAGTTTTGCCTTTTAGTGAATCATCATATTACAGTATTTGATTTTAAAATATTGTAATTTTTGAACTTTTAAATCCTAGGAAATTGTAATTATCCAAAACATAGCAAAGTCTAAGCATTGGGAGATATGGAATTTAGGAACTAGTTTTTTCAGAAAATATCAGCTGTATTTTTGCTTGAAAAGTATTTGAAGTATTACTACAAAAATTGGATTGCTTTGAACGGCAGGTTAACGAATTGGTTAAATTTACTATTTTTAAATTTATAGAAGATAGCAAGTATTTTAGAAAAATATATCTACTGACCAATCGCAACAGCTCATGCTATACACAGATTTGAAATTTACCTGACAATAAAATTTAATTGTAATAGATATTGATTAGAATTCTGTAAATAGTTACACTCAAATTGTTCACAAATGTTAATCTTTGCACAAATTAGGCATTTTAATGTGTTTAAGCTGGAATAAGCAATTATTCTGGTGCTTAGTCATGATATATACTGTCCCAGAATGCCAAATATGTGGTATATATATATATATATATATTATATATATATATATTTACTTCACTTATATATATATATATATATATATATATATATTTACTTCACATATGTTAAATATTATTGCAAAGTTTTCCTAAGCAAAATTTTATTCCAACTATTTGAAAGTAAGGTTGAGAATAGTAATTCCAAAGAATAATTTATTATTAACGGATCATTACTATTCAATGCATCTGTAACAACACTCCTAAAATCTCATCCTGAATTCAATTTTGGCGCGAATAATTCATTAGCATTTCCAACATAAAGGATGTGGGTTTAAATTCTTAAAGAGTTTTACTTCATGAAAGGAAATATTGTTTTTCACTTACTCTGAACCTATCCTGTATTTTAAATTGAAAATCCAGGTGACGTATATGTCAAAATTTCTAAGATTTCACGTATAAATTTACTAGAAATTGTAGTCATTAGTAAAGATGAAGATTTATCATAGTTTGTGCGGGCTATTTAAATACAGTAAGTATGTAAGTAAGTGTCAAATTATGCTCTAAATTTTAATCAAAGGCGGCAAATACAATTCAACAACAGACTTGTCAACAAGCCGACATTTCCAAGCTCGGCTCGGTTTAGCTCGTGTAAATTTTGTGTAAATTCGGTTCGGCTCGCCACATAAAATCTTTGAATGAGGCTCGTTTTGCTCGATATTTTTTTTAAAATATTGTGCTCAAAGAATTTTTTACATAGCTCTCCCTATTATTTAATAAACATTTCTTAAATATGATTATAGGAAATGCATACTGAGTGCAAAAATAAGGAAAATCTCCATAATCAAATTAACAAGCAGAACTATAATCTTGCTTTGCCTAAAATAGGGTCGTTTTGGGCTCGTTGTATATCAAATACTGTGCTCAAGCTCGGCTCGGCTCGGCTCGTTGGAAGCTCGAGGGGATAAACTACCTAACTTAAATTACCAATATATTTTCTAATTGTTTGTATTTCAGACCAACATAATAACTTGATGTTTTTTCTTATGAACTATAAATGTGATCTACTTGCACATATGGCATTCATATTTCTTAAGTATTGCTGATTACATCTATTTTTTTAGAATCAGTGTTTATTTACGAAAATTTGGAATAGGTTTTCTCATTAAATAATCTTTTTGATTCGAAAATACTAATCAGTGTAATCTCATTTGTATTTTTATATTTTACCAAGTTACAAGATATAATCAAGTTTGAGCATAGTTTGGGCGTGACTTAAGCTAAAACATGAATATTGGATTTGCGAATCTGAACAAATGGACAGTGTGCATATACATTTTTAAAATGGAATTCGCAGAACAATAATTTAGAAATGCTTTTTTTATGAATTAAAATATTAAAAAAACAGGTTATTTTCATATTGAATTTGATATTATAATGTATTTTCATGCAACCTTTCCATCTAATATTTGAGAATTATGTTTGCTTGCGGATTTCAGATATGTAGTTCAAAACCATTGTGCAAAATGTGATTTGCTAATAGGTTGATAATAGATGCAGGTATATGTTTGTGAGTGTGGGTTAGATTAGGTATGAAAATATGTGTCAATCAAGATACATAGCTAGTAAAATCTATATTTAATAATTGGTTCAATCAATATTTTCCAATTATATGAACTTAAGTTAGAAATGGGTTCAACTGCACTTCAGATGTGAACAGACCTACCCTGCTTTAGTATCAAACCTGATCTGATTTAAGCCTTCTTAATCCTGATTTGTATAAAGGAAGTGATGTCATAAAATAAACACTTCCATAATTTTATAATGTACCTTAGAGAGTGACAATATGAACATATGATAGACCCGATCCGAAAATCCATTACCCAAAACCGACCAGACATGAAAATTTTTTACTCTACCTGAAACGTAGATTGTGATTCGCAACACTCACGTCGGGGATCCTTTTCTCAAAGGGTAAAAATAGCCATTAATTGGTGTTACTTAACCTCTTAGATCGTTTTCTAATGCAGTGCTGGATAACATCCGTATCTTTTGTAAAAACCAATTTATGCTTTATACCCGAAACCGACCCAACCCGACAATTTCATACCCGAAACCCGAAATCGAATCGAGTTTAATCGGGTACCCGATGTCACTCTCTACAGTACCTAAATGCAAACATTGCTTTCATTTTATGACATATTCTAAAAGAACAGAAAATTAATATAATTCAATAATTATTCTTCAGGCTTAAACCAGTCATGCAATCACACGGATATTTCTGAGGATATCCTTGATAAATACCAACTATAACATTATTACAATTGAGAGGAAAATGGACTTGTCATGGGATAAAGTGATTGATCTTATTAGCAGAAATCCAAGTTTCAAATACATCATTAATAGAAAGACAAAATTCCCTATTATCTTGATTAAAAAAAATTCCTATAAAGATCAGTGTGTCATTAAAGATACAAACATTTTATCAACATTTTGAACCAACTCCAAGCTATCAATTTGTAGATTGATCAAAATTTTCCAAGCCGAACCAATAGTGATATATTCAAAAATTCTTCATATGATTAGTAAGAGATTTGTACTTGAAAATATGAATTTCGTATAATGAAAATAATATGATTAAAAAATACATACAAATTAGAAACGTAACTTTGTCTATATCCACATTTATATATATTCCCTAAAGCGAGTCTTTTTTGCTGATCTAATATAGTTGAAACTTTCTACAAAGATATGAAGAAATTTTTTATTACACCAGTCCTGTTTAGAAAAACTATGATCTGTAAAAAGAATATTTATCAAGCACAATTTATTCAAAACTATTTATAAAGTTAAAACACAATACCATTCTCTTCAAACCAACCCATATTTTCATTTTCTTTAAAACTTACATTTAATAAATGCTAACAACCCTGTGGAAAAAGTGAGAAGACCAAATATTCTAAAAACTGTACTAATGAAAAAAATTAAACTTTTTTTAACTATGAAATATCTATAAGGAAGGAACAATGTATAACTTGCATTTTTGTGAAATTTTTCATGGTCAATTAAAACTTTATGTCAAAATATTTAAGTTGATGAAAATAATTTTGTGGTAAAAAATTAACAAGAAATGCTTTATATAAACTATTGTTCTCTAAGAACGTTCTAAGCTGTTATTCATATTAATAACTCATAGTATTTTGCTTGCAAATTTGTTAATTAAATTGAAAATACAAAACATAATATAATGACCAGATGTCTTCTATGAAACAAAAATAGTGATTTTTGAGATTCTGGACTTTTAGGTTCTACAGAACATGTTGTATTGCGTACACAGCAATCTAAAAATTCTTCAACAACACTACACAAGATGTTCTGTTGTGTACGTAGCACACCACGGCAAGCCTACTTGCACCCAGGGTCGGTAAATATTGAAAAAACAGAATTTATAATATTCTCCCTTAAGACAAACCGAAAACTCACAAAAAACAGAACTTAAATTAAATCATGTACCAATAAAGCAAAGCGAATCTATTAACTATTTAGTTTTGAAATTGACAAGGATTTAAATTTCGAACAATTTTTCATGGCTAAAATTACAAAAATGGCTTCTGGAGTAAGGTATCTTTATCATCTCAGAAATATTTCAAATCCGAACCACAAACAATTAATAAATAGAAAATTTTATCTCCTTATTTCCAAATTAAAATGCATATGTTATCAATATTATTAAAATTCAAATTTGGTCAAACCGCAATTTCGTTTTTAAAATAGTATATTAAATTAAATGAACGTTCACAAACATTTGTATGTTTGGATAAGCACTCTAATAATTTTCACCACACAGCAACTAAATTATGGAAGAACTTAAATAGAGAAACTAAATTTGAAAAAAAATTACAAGAAATTCAGAAAGAAATTGCGAATATCCCTTTTTAATAGACAATGCCTAGTTAATGACAATAATACACTACATTCATTTGAAAATTTTGAATAAAATGCAAATATACACACATACACATTCTAATATTATATATATTTAATTATGTTTGTAAATAGCTTATTGTAGTTTATAGTTTTTTGTACTAGTTTCTTGTAAATTGTTTTCAATCTTATTATTATTATTATTATTATTATTACGTCTATAAATTTATTGGAAAATCTAAAGGTCTTTCATCCGAAATAAATGCATTAAACATCAATAATACGACCGTAACAGACAAAACTCAAATACTAAATCATTTAAATTCAACATTCAAAGAACTTGGAAATTTCAATTTCCCACCTTATAAGAAAAAACAAAATTCTGATAATCTCAAACAATCAAAACAATTTTCCTTTAGACTTGCTACAATCAATGAATTAGAAAACATTGTTAAAAAACTTGATACCAACAAATCAACCGCTTCTTATAATCTCCCATTTTTTATTATTAAACGTTTTTTTCCTATTTTTGGAGAACAATTATTAGTCGCATTTAATCAATGTATTATTGATTGTGAATTTCCAGACTTACTAAAAAAATCTGATATAACTCCTATATATAAAAAAGGTGACAACCTAAACGCAAAAAATTATAGACCCATTTGTATTACACATCCTTTTAGCAAACTCTTTGAAAAACTGTTGTATATTCAAATAAACGCATTCCTAAAATCTGAAAACATCCTATCGAATAAGCAATTTGGTTTTCGTGCTGGGCATAGCACCCAGGACGCAATTTTATCGATCACGCAACAAATTAAGTCTAATATATCTCATAATAAGTGCAGTTGTGTAGCATTACTAGATTTAAGTAAGGCATTCAATTCAATGAATTTCGATATCTTGCAAGACAAGCTTATAAATTATAATTTTGGTGTTAACTCAATTAATTTAATTATGAACTTCTTAAAAAATAGACAGCAGCGTGTAATATTAAAGAGTAAAAAATCAAGTTATGTTACAACCGACCGTGGGGTGCCCCAAGGTACTGTACTTGGCCCTATTTTATTTGCAATTTTTGTAAATGATATAATAAAACATGTTAAACACAGCGACATCTACCAATATGCCGACGAAACATGCCTAATAAGTACCGCAAAAAATGCTTTTGATGCTACAAAAAACCTCCAAACAGATATAGAAAAATTAAACTATTATTTTATAAATAATCAACTGAAACTAAATATTGAAAAAACTCAATTTATAATTTTTTCACCGAAGGCACAAAGAAATCTAATAAATGATATAGAAATAAAGATAAATAATTAGTCAATAAAGCAAAGTTAATCACTCAGCTATTTAGGAGTGGAGATAGATAATGAATTAAAATTTGAAAAATTTCTACTGAATAAGATTCAAAAAATGACTGCAGGCATTAGATATCTTTATCACTTACGCAATGTGATATCAAGCAATTATCATAAACAACTAATACATGCTTTCTGTTTATCTCATTTTCAATACTGTTCTTTTCTTTTAACTAACCTAAATTCGAAACATCGTATGCTTCTATCAAAGACATTTAATTGGTGTACAAAAACTCTTAACTTTGCACAAAAGCATGACGAAGCATCAGTATATCCTAATAAATATAAAATATTATCTCCGTTCTATCAAATTCATTTGCATATGCTATCTATCTTATTTAAATTCAAATCTCTACATAAACATCTCTCCTTTTCCTTAATGACTTATATTAAATTGAATGAGCGATTGCAAAAATTTTTGTGTTTAGTTAAAAATTATAATGGCTTTCATCACATATCAATTAAATTGTGGAACAATTAAGATTATGAAACCCGAATAGAAAAAAACTATAAAAAGTTTAGAAAAAAATTGAAACAATTTCTTTTAATAAAACAGTATACATTAGTGGACGGTAATACACTTCATGCATTCGAAGCATACATCCAAAATTGAGCACCTACACAAACATTCACTCAAACATTGATTATATTATTATATATTGTACATATTAATTTGTAGTTAATTATTTGTTTATATTTTAATTTTTTTGGCATGTGTTAGTTTGTAGATTTTTGTATACATTGCGCAATAAATTTGCTCTGACTCTTATTATTGTTTCGATATATCCACGAATATCTCAAAGCCTTGAAATACCAACATTCTAGAATTGCTAAATCGTACTCTAATTATTAAGCAATTAAAATCTATAATTTTATATATTATCATCTACAAGTTATAGTTATAACCAGATTAACTTTATCAGGAGATATTGAAACGAATCCTGGACCTATTTTCAATGAAGATAAAATTAGCGATGCTTTAATCAAAATCTTAAATTTTGCTATCTAAATGCACGAAACTTAAGCGCACATCACACTGAATTTCTAAATCTTGTTAGTTTAATGGAAATAACGCGAGAATACTTAATTACAGAAACCTGGTGAAATGATTCTGATATGATAAACACACTATACAACCCAGATTTCAATTGCTTCAACTATTTTAAAAATAGGTCAAAAAGAGTTGGTGGTTTAATGATCTTAGTTCCCAAATTTTTAAATTCAAAACGTAGAGAAGACCTAGAATCTGATCATCAATTTTTTGAGACCATTTGGATTGAAATTAAACAAGTGTCTAACTCATGGAGTAATGTTCGTTATAATCCTAATAAAAAATTACATAACTGAATTATTTAGTCACAAATTTGATGAAATAGACAATGCTATTCTAGAGGATTAATTTATTAATATCTGGAGATTTTAATACTAATTACTTATTATTATTATTATTATTATTCTTGCATCTCACAGCTTGATGCTGGTATCCCTATCAGCTCGGGGAACTCACCAGTTCCCAGGGAGTCGGAGAGCTTTCCTCAGGACTCTAGCTGTTCCTAACAATGCTGCCTTCTGTGCTACTGCTCCTCCCCACTTTGGTACTCCCAACTCCTCCAAGTATCTCTTATGCTTCTTACTCACTGCTCCTAGTGCTCCTACTACTACCGGGACTACTTCAACTTTCTTTAACTTCCACAGCCTTTCTATTTCCTCTGCTAACTCTCTGTACTTGTCTATCTTCTCTTTCTCTTTGCTTTCTACATTCCTGTCCTTTGGTACTGCTATGTCTATCACTGTTCCTAATCTTTTCTCTTTGTCTACCACTACTATGTCTGGCCTCCGTGCTTCTATCACTTTGCTCGTCTGTATGTTGAAATCCCACAGTATCTTAACCTTCTCATTTTCTATGACGCCCTGTGGCTTGTGCTCATACCACTTGTCTCCTGCTTCTAACCCATGCTGCCTGCTCAAACTCCAGTGTACCATTCTTCCCACCTTGTCATGCCTGAACTTATACTCATTCTGTGCCAACTTCTCACACCCTGCTATCAGATGATCTACTGTCTCCGCCTCTTTCTTACATAGCCTACACTTATCACTTACTTCTACTCTTCTGTCTATATGCTTCTTTACCCAGTTTGTTATTATTGCTGCCATTATGAGTGCTTCTGTTTCTCTCTTCAGACCTGCCTTCTTTAACCACTTGTTGCTCTCTTCTCTATCACACTTTTCTGTGTTCCTCCAGTATTCTCCATGCATTGCCTTCTGCCTATACCTTGTTTGTCTCCCTGATTAGCCTCTAATGTCTTCAATACCCACTCATGTGAAATGCTGTCATATACCTTCCTGTAGTCTATCCATGCTATTGCTAAGTTTGTTTTCCTTCTTCTGCAATTCTCCACTACTGCCTGGTCTATTAACAGCTGATCTTTGCATGCTCTTGTCTTTGTCCTTCTGCTCCTCTGGTATCAACCTGTTCTGTTCAAAGTAACACGCCAGCCTACTTGAAATCACAGAAGTTAGCAATTTCAAAGCACAAAAATGCTAAAAAGCTAATGAATGTGTAAATATTGTAAACTTCTAAATAAAGCACATTGTTGTTAAAACAATGGAGTAAACTTCCTTTTAGAATAATACATAATACATAGGCTGGTAATTTTTGAAATGCATTAATTAATGATCACTCATTTATTATTCAAAGTCAGATGATTTAACAGCGTGAGGACCAAGTGAATTATTGGTCAATATTTGAATGAAAACGTTTAACATGAAAAAAGGAATGTTTATATGTTATAAATCGTTATGAAATTATGATAAATTTATATAGTTATTAGTAATATATTTTAGTAAAACTATTACTTTATTCAATTTACGATTGGGTACATCACGTAGTTAAGGCAGCTATTTTTCTGTCTCTATGAAAAAATCCATGCAGACTCAAGGAGCTAAAAAATAAAAAATTATGGACAATCTCTTAAACCAAGGAAACATGCGATTTTCTATCTACATTTTGTACATGGAGAATGCAATGTTGAAGTTGCCAAGCTAATGGAAAATATAAAATCAGGCGATAATTAGCTGTTTACTCAGCTCACATNTCAGATGATCTACTGTCTCCGCCTCTTTCTTACATAGCCTACACTTATCACTTACTTCTACTCTTCTGTCTATATGCTTCTTTACCCAGTTTGTTATTATTGCTGCCATTATGAGTGCTTCTGTTTCTCTCTTCAGACCTGCCTTCTTTAACCACTTGTTGCTCTCTTCTCTATCACACTTTTCTGTGTTCCTCCAGTATTCTCCATGCATTGCCTTCTGCCTATACCTTGTTTGTCTCCCTGATTAGCCTCTAATGTCTTCAATACCCACTCATGTGAAATGCTGTCATATACCTTCCTGTAGTCTATCCATGCTATTGCTAAGTTTGTTTTCCTTCTTCTGCAATTCTCCACTACTGCCTGGTCTATTAACAGCTGATCTTTGCATGCTCTTGTCTTTGTCCTTCTGCTCCTCTGGTATCAACCTGTTCTGTTCAAAGTAACACGCCAGCCTACTTGAAATCACAGAAGTTAGCAATTTCAAAGCACAAAAATGCTAAAAAGCTAATGAATGTGTAAATATTGTAAACTTCTAAATAAAGCACATTGTTGTTAAAACAATGGAGTAAACTTCCTTTTAGAATAATACATAATACATAGGCTGGTAATTTTTGAAATGCATTAATTAATGATCACTCATTTATTATTCAAAGTCAGATGATTTAACAGCGTGAGGACCAAGTGAATTATTGGTCAATATTTGAATGAAAACGTTTAACATGAAAAAAGGAATGTTTATATGTTATAAATCGTTATGAAATTATGATAAATTTATATAGTTATTAGTAATATATTTTAGTAAAACTATTACTTTATTCAATTTACGATTGGGTACATCACGTAGTTAAGGCAGCTATTTTTCTGTCTCTATGAAAAAATCCATGCAGACTCAAGGAGCTAAAAAATAAAAAATTATGGACAATCTCTTAAACCAAGGAAACATGCGATTTTCTATCTACATTTTGTACATGGAGAATGCAATGTTGAAGTTGCCAAGCTAATGGAAAATATAAAATCAGGCGATAATTAGCTGTTTACTCAGCTCACATTGCAAAGGAAAAAACTCAAAAATAAATTCTAAAGATTTAACACAAGCTGATTATTCAATGAACAAAACTTAAAGTAATTTAGCAAAAATGAATTCATCACAGTTTATTAAGTAAAAAATGGTTAAATACCATTGATAAGTTTTCAATAATTTTCAATGAAAACATTTTAAACTGCAAGAAATTTTGAATTCCAATACCATTATATCTCAAAAACAAACTTATAAAATTTTATTCAATTTGCTGTAAGGCAAACGGCTTCTTGTATGGAGTTTCTATAAAAAATTACAGCTGTGGTGGGGAATAATATTACAGGGTGACAACAAAATCCTGGCACAAACGTTTTCTGACACCCCACTCAAAGAAAACACAGAATATTGATATGATTTCCAGAATATATTCACACACATATAACATTCACGAAATAATGTTCATTTTTGCAAATAGCCATCTTTTCCCTTAATGCAGGCCCTTAGTCTCTTTGGAAGTGCATTCGCGATTCTATGCACGTGTTTTTTGCTAATCTCGTCCCATACTTTTTAAAGAGAGGCGTTAAAAGACGCAATACTTGGATGAACTCCAAGATGCCCCACACAGAGACGTCCAGGGGATTTAGGTCAAGGTGAATAGGGAAGGCATTCTGTTGATGAAATGAGCACAGGAAATCGTGTTCTACACCACTCTTGGACGCACTTGGCTCAATGTGCTGATGCTGGATCTTGTTGGAAAGTCCAAGAGTTGCCATTGAAATGTCTTTGACTACAGGGTAGCACCATCTTCTCCAAAACCTCTGTTTGTTAGTAAGAAGCATTCATTTTGTCACCAGGAGTGAGGAAACGAGTGCAGTCTTGCGTATTGCAAAAATCCTGCTCACACCATGATCAAAGCTGGGTGTTGGATTCTGCTGACAATGTGCTGAGCTGAATCAACGGCAGAAGCAGTTGGAGTCCATATGCGTTTGTTTTGTTTGTTGAATTGGTGCTCCACAGTGAATATCTTCTCATTGGAGAAGAGAATTAAGCGATGACTGTTGTCGGCAGAGAAGTGCTGTTGCAGAAGCTTGACCCGTTGCAGTCGTGTGGTTTTCGCTTTGCCATTCAAGTGATGACCGGCTTGCAGCTTAAAGGGAATCGAGTGGAGATCCTCTCTCAACACTTTGCGCACACTTTCGCGATTCACTCCAATGGTTTGTGCAATTTTCCTTGCTGAACTCCCTGGTTTTTGCCTGATGCGTTGCCGAATTGCCTCATTCAGTTTCTGGGTCGTCACAGACCTTAGCCTACCGGATTGATTGCGGTCAGAAGTGGCACCTGTCGCTCGGAACCTGTTGAGGATGATATTTTCCAAGGGATACCGGTCGATTTGTGGATGGCAGAGGAAACAATTCCACGCTGGTGCAAAGCAACAACAGCAGCATGCTGACCTTTCATTCTAAAAATGAACAGTAATAATGCACTTGACACTCAACAGCCAATCAACAGTAATAACTTTAACATTAGCATTTATTAGCTGTAATTACAGTCAATTAATGCTCATTACATTGGCAGCAAGCATGATTGTTGTTAAATATAAATTGTGTGCCAGCCTATATAAACGACTTGAACTTTTTTGAAAAATAATCGTATACAACATATATAATGTCTGTACTATATCTTCTGTACTGCGTCTGCTTCAATAGTTACCCATTTTAGTGCCTAAGGAACTAAGTTTTAATAGTAAAGGAATAGTGAATTCATTGTAGTAATCAACTTAGTACGCGATTGTACTTAAGAATATTCTTCGAGATGGTTCTTTATTTCAATCCCCTTGTTCTTTGTGACGTTTGCGATTGGTAATAAAATATAGCAATGAGGAAGATTAATACTTGGAAAAAAATTTTATATTTCAATTCTTAAGTGAAGTAGCATAGCTAATGCACTGCAATCAAGCACATTGAGTTAATCTTCTAATCCAAAAGTTTGGATGATGAAAAAGATTAGGGTTACCATGAATCGAATAGTTTTCTATCCATATCCAATCCAATACGCAAATATTTACATGGATGTGTCCACATAGGATCCACATGCTCATCTTAAGGAAGGTACACAGAAAGCTACACATGCCTTTCAATGTGCATTGGTGTATTCAATCAGGCTGAATAGTTTAATTAATATAGCAAACTTGAAACTAGCTCTCATGGTGTTTTGCGATATAATATTGTGAGATTTCTACAACAAAGTAGTTGTAAGTTTATTTCCATTGTTTATTTTAAGCAATTTTACTTAAAATTTGCAATAAAAAAAAGAATTTATCTGTTAGCCTTTTTTTGATCTATAGTAATCCAATGATGTCCATAAAACAAATTTTGCGATCCATATCCAGTGGGACATCCGAATACCTATTTCAGAAAAAGTAAGATCATATTCAGAACAAGTAAGATCATATTCAGAAAAAGCAAGATCATATTCAGAAAAAGTAAGATCATATTCAGAAAAAGTAAGAAAATATTCAGAAAAAGTAAGATCATATTCAGAATAAGAAAGATCATATTCAGAAAAAGTAAGATCATATTCAGAAAAAGTAAGATCATATTCAGAAAAAGTAAGATCATATTCAGAAAAAGCAAGATCATATTCAGAAAAAGTAAGGATAATATTGAGAAAAAGTAAGATCAATTTCATAAACAGTAAGATCATATTGAGAAAAAGTAAGATCAATTTCAGAAACAGTAAGATCAGATTCAGAATGTTCAGAATCTTGAAATGTTCATTAGTTTTTTTTTGTAGGCCTAGTAATATAGATTTGATTCCAGAATGAACACGATAGAGTTCAAGGGCAATGACAGCTTCTTCCGTTTGAAAACCTTTATAATACAACAATAAGCATCTTTATGCATACAAATTAGTTATACTACATATTTTTGAAGTAATGCAAATCACATTATTACACTAACTAAATAATGCAAAACGCCTACACATTTAAACGATATTATATTTATATAAATCAATTTATACATACTATAATTTTTTTGCCATGAAAATTGTCTAGATTGATTAAATCATAGAACTATTCAATGTGTACGATTTGATTTTGAACATAAACAGTCATGGAGCAATAGGTCTCGATTCTATATTAGCATCCATAGACAATAACATCGACTTCAACTGATAGTACGTATGCGTATTATTACTGCTCCTCCGATTCAGAAATACTTCATCTGCTTATTTCTTAAACAATGAGATTAATTTTTAAACAAAATAAAAAGCAAGATCCAGGTGGTTAAATGTATATTGATATTTCCGTTATAATTCAGTATCATTGACAGAACTGTTTCATTGATTAGCTTCTCAGTGTTGTTAATACCTAAACTTTTAGTGCCTACATGTAACACTGAATGTGTCCATAATGTATCGGCAAGTATTACTAGCAATTAACAATCATGTGTTTAGGTTCTTCACGCACTGCTAATCTAACGGCTTACGCCAACCCAATGTCTTATTAGCAGATAAAGCACTCACGCAACTCTCGGTGTAACGTGCGTCCAGATAACAATTTTGGTTGTTTTTATATTGATTATAGTTGTTTCATACTTTTGGTTGTTGCAGCAGCCACTAACATCATAATAACAACTTTAGTAATAAATAATCAGTGATCAGATGTTTGGAAATAAAGCTTACTTTGTTATTCTTGTTACTAGACCCTTTTAATATAAAAAAGGATTTGCAAAACCTTTTTTGAAATTTTAAATTTGTGAAATTTATAATGCCTGATAAGTGAATTTTCAAAATAATTTATTCATGAATATTGGGACACCTTGAAATTGACTATTAATTGAAAGAGTTACATTTGAGCAGAAGATATTTTTCACGATTTAAAAAAGTACTATTTCAAAATTGTACTTAACTTTAGATTTTTAAATTTTTGTTAAATTTGGCAGATTTTTATGCTCATTGTTATCATTTATAAAAAAAATTTTTTAAAAGTTTAACAAATGTTTATATTGAATATGTTTGACAGTTTCTGAAAGATAATGGTCTGCCCTTTATAGGGCTTGATTTTGTTTATGCAGCAATGCTTGAACTGCTTATCAATATAAAATGCTGTTTTGCATATAAAATTAATGCTAAAACAATCATGTGACAACATAAAACACTGTTGTTGGGACCTTAAGATATTGCTTTTTTATTCATAAAAAACAACCAAAAAGCAACCTAATGTGACGTTGTTGAAGCAACATTGTTTCGACCAATGAAATGGTACCATTTCGAAGTTAAAACAACTTTGTTTTTGATACATAAAACAACCACATACCAACACAAAACAACGTTGTTTAGCCCTTAAATTGTTATCTGGGCGGTTAACTTGTGGGATTAGCCACAAAGAATTTATTCTCGTTGTATATGGAACTAATATATTTGTAATAACAATTCCAGTGTAAACGAATAGAGAAAATTTATAACCATTAGTTTCGGTTTACCAATTAATCAGTTATTAATAATGCAATATTTAATTAACTTATAACTGTATCTCTCTCCTTCAAACAAGTTCCTCCTTCGAACAGATTGGGCATCTATAATCAATTGAATTATTAAACGTTCAGTGATTAGTAGCTAATTCCAACTTCAGATAAGGCTTAGATAATATATTTTGATAGAAAGTGTTCCTTCGTAACTTCGATTAAATAGGCAGTAATATTTTAACAACTACTTAGATAATTTAATAAATATATCGATCGATCTTATTAGGCATCATCAACTTCCATCAGCAACTTCACCACCAACATTGCCACGTAGAAATTTGGCTACAAAACTTGATTAATAATAAATGTTGTACAAATAAAATCACTAAACAAAACAATATCTATATTGACACTGCTATTTTTTATGGTTAGAAGAATGCCTTTCCGTTTGCACTCTTCTACCTAAGTGAGGCTAACAAGAATGCCTTTCCGTTTGCACTCTTCTACCTAAGTGAGGCTAACAAGA
>CABFPE010000071.1:376431-394099 GCA_900660155.1 Hofstenia miamia | reverse complement strand
GTATATATATATATATATATATATATATATATGCAAAATAAATATGAAAATGTGTATAAAACACACCATTCCCAAATAAATTGTGTCCAGTATATATATATATATATATATATATATGAAACAATATGTACAGACTACCCCATCTGTATGTATATATGAACTTCAGTAGATCGAATCGAATCGTATTTAATTGAAATCTTGTTCAACTTGTCTTGTGTAAGCAGCTAATTTTATCTAACTCTGGAATTCTAAACTGGAATTTCCAAATGCACAGTTTTTCTGAGGCTGACTAATTCAGCGCACTTCAGGCATTTAAGGGATATTGAATTTTTAGTTTTTCTAGTGTTAATACTATGTTAGCGTGTGTGTTATTTTGTGTGTCACATTTACCAACGTTGTGTCATTAAAGGCTTATATCTTCGTAATTTCGATGATATTAGATAGGAAATTTCTTTAAGACTGTTTTGCATATTATTAACTACGTTTATTCCGCGGAGTTGACGGGTAACACGCGAAAATTCGGAGTGGGTAAAAGCGTCAATAAAACGTTTTATCTCTGTATCTAGGAACAAGATAGTTAGCTTTGAAAATATGATTTAGTGTAATTTACACGGGTTCTGCCAACTAAAATTAATTCTAAATAACTCAGACATTTCTTTGAATTTGTAGTGGATTCTAAAATAATTTTTAAAAACTCAAAACTCACTAGTTAATATAGAATGACTTCATGTGCTTCAAATAGGAAGAATTTTTAGCACAATTTTTCACCATGGAAGGGAAGCACACCTGTCTATAGATGTCTCAATATTAAAAAATTTCCCAATTTCTAATACGATTGGAAAAAATTGTTAAAAATATGTTCCAAGCCGTATGCATCTTAATGGATACAATGAGCGGTTTAGGGTAAGAATTAACTAAACTTTATTAAGAAACCAAGTAATAATATACCTACCATTATATATCTTAGCTGGAAAAGTAAGCGTTCTTGAAAAATGAATGAAGAGTTTCACAAACTTATACACAAACAGAGGTTCTTATATATAAGACTTCACTCAACAATTTCTACTGAAAGAATGTATTCTAGCTTTTCCTTTATGCTATATGAATACAGTACTAAAAAAAAGAATTCGGCCACCCATGATTTGTCATAAATATTTCTAAAAAATGCACGCCAAGAATGTCATAGGTATTTTTAATTAGATTTAGGGTTGTTGAACAAGGAATTCATCAATGTTGAGACATAATTATCACTGTTTCTTTAAATCTCAAGGCGAGATGCTACAATGCTTGTAGTTAGCTAACATTTTCTTGGTAAAATTTCTTCGGCCACTTCAAGCCAAATCAGAGAATCTGTAAAAATTTCAATGGTTTAAAGCATTTTTCAGTCTATTTTTATTGAAAATGTCTAATAACAGTCTTTCTTTGTCATATATGATACCTGGTTACTACCTCTTGCCAGCCACGAGTTGGTTATCTGCAAACATTTAAAAGGGATGAGTAAACGAATGTAGCCCGACTTGTAAAGCGACCTCGAAGTACTGTCGGGGATATCATCAGACATTTCGCTTCTGAAAACACCATTGCCCCCAAGCCAAAGTCCGGAAGATCAAACAAAAAATTCAAAACTTTCCAATCAGCTCTTGAGTGCCTTTCAAAGCGAAATCCCAGGAACTTCCGAAAAATGGGTTGATGGTCACACCGTGACAGCAAGAACAGTGTGAAACATCCTGAAGAACTAC
Organism: Hofstenia miamia; assembly: GCA_900660155.1. NCBI lineage: Eukaryota > Metazoa > Xenacoelomorpha > Acoela > Hofsteniidae > Hofstenia > Hofstenia miamia. Next base: position 392,360 of record CABFPE010000071.1, on the reverse strand, counting down.
TCAATTGGGACAATCGTAGCACCCAGAAAGCCATTCTTAACTTTAAAGAAAAGATTACACCGGGTGAGGTAGGCCAATTTAATGAGAGACAATTTATCTGAACATTGGTCTAATGTTATATTTTCAGATGAGTAAAGATTTGAGCTGTACTCATCAAAAATAATGTTGATAAAGAGACCAACTGGGCAGAAGTTCAGATTATTGCCTCAATTTACTCGGGGAACCATGAGGTATGGTGGGAAGTCTGTAATGGTATGGAGTGCAATATCGAAGTGTGGCTTTTACAAGATTGTTCACATCACTGGTACTCTCTGAAGATTGCAATATGCTCGGATTCTAAAAAAGGAACTCTTGAACTTCTTACAAGTGATTCAATATATCAGCAGGTTGGGGCTCCATGCCATACCTCAAAAGAAATGAAACATTTCCTCCACAATAATGGGGTTGCTATCCTTACTGACTGGCCTGGTCAATCTTCAGACCTTAATATTATCTAAAATATGTGGAAAGAGGTCAAATATCGAGTTGGACAACATACTCTTTCTACTGAAAACGAGTTGTGGAGCGCAATAAAGAAATAATTTTATGCAATTCCGGAACAGCTTTATTGAAAGATTTTTTGCTTAAATCTCTGATTGCCTTGAAACTGATATTCGCTCAAAGGGACACCCTACAAAATATTAGAAGAGAGAATTTTGTTGCTAAGTGCTTGTATTGCATCAATTATTAATTTATGTATCTAATTTTGAATTTATTTTTTCGGATTTGCTCATTTGTTAAATTTTTTTCAGGTGGCCGAATACATTTTTCTAATACAAGTTTTCTAATTTTGATTAAAAATTAATAGTCAATTGTTATTCTACATATTTTATTGTATTAGACTTTCAGATTTTCTTTTCTCCATCAAAGTAACACTTAGTTATAATCTTAGGCACACGCTATCCAATGAATGTTCATTATTTATTCAAAATAGCAAGGTGGTCGAATACATATTTCCAGTACTATACTTTAATTGATTTTCCTTTATCATTGCGCGCAAAATCTATAATATAAAACTACAAAGTTTTATCATTGTTATAGTTGTTGCAGACCGCTTCCAAGAGCAATGAAATCTATTGCGACCAAGATCTCCCTGATGTTTGCGAACAGCCTAACGCACATTTTAAGTTAAAAATACAAAATTTGGGAGTCTCTGTTGAGATAGTTCACTATAACAAGAAAATTTTAGCTGAAGACAATCCGTTCGTGTCAATTTACCGCAAACTGCCCAATATAATAGTTATTAATCGACATGAGACGAGGCAAGCATTAATAAAATATTGATGATTGCAGATGTGCTTCCCCTATTCTTTCTACACAAAAGCATTATTAAGTTTTAATTATCTGTACAAAGAAAAATAATTTCCTACCATCATTTTGTATGCTGAATTAGAAGATGTTCCACTCGTAAAACGTGATTACCGACAGGAAGAAATTTAAATCTAACGGCTAGTCTACCATTTTTGCTACAGCCCATTTCCTTTTCAAAAAAATTGCAAAAACTCTCTGATTGTTTATATTTATAAAGTGCAAAATTTTATAATGTGTCAATGTTCTATACCCACTTACATTACCTGCATTACATCTCGAATCGAATCGGAATATTCAATTCAATTCAAACTCGAAAACTGAACATTTAAATCGTGTGAATATTTAAATCATTTTAATACTGATATAAATGGGATTTTAAATACAAACAAAAAGCACCACTAGTTCACTGCTAGTCTGCTTTATGACAATAAACATGTGTATTGGGGTGAGCTGAAGGGTCATGGCAAAACCTCATCTCATGAAATTTAGTTTATTAATTTCTTGGAAAAAATTGTGTCAATATCTTTTTACCAAAAAAAGTTTATACACATTTTGTAAGAGTACTAACATATTTTTATACTCATTTTTTGTCATATTTAACTCATTATATTTTCCATACTGTATTTTTTAAATTTGGGTACTACATGGTAATAAAGGTATTCTGCACTACAATCTGTGCCACGGATAAAAAATTAGGACAAAATTGCATAAATTCATTTTATCTTAGTAATCTTATAAAAATGTCATATTTTGCGGACTTCATGTTGAGAAATCCTGACGTCAGGAAAATATGCTAACAATGGTAAATATCACTATCTATATTTAATGTTCTATGTTATGAAAGGTTATCTGTCAAATGTCAGAGTGACTGGATTATTGGAAAATTAGTGGGGTGCAATTTTGTGAACCCCCTCCCCGATAAACGACGTACGTAAAAAAACCCCAATAAAATTAGTGCTAAGTGAATTCAACACTCGAGTCCTGACATTCTAAATGATATTTTTGAATTCTTACATTGAATTTAACATTGTCAAGTTGAGCCCATAAAATATGTCTTATACCAATAATCTATAAAGCTGTTGAGCAATACTCGAAATGTCTAACTATCCCTAACCAATTTTCAAATTTCTGGCGAATGAATATTTGGAACCTCTCATCATCAGACCATTTAAACATTAAGATTTATGACCGTATGGAAAAATATTAGAAAGAGGTCCAGCAAATATGCAAGGCTTAAAAGACAGGCTGATGCTCGAGTGTCATTATATGAACCCTGAGTATATCACGAAGATATGCGCTTAATTTAGGCCGCGCCTTAAGTTATTTGTTGCAAACAATTCTATTTCTTTTAGATAATTTATTACGTATCGTTTCAGATAAGAAATATTTAAAAATTGTATTACCGTTTCTTTTTGTAAAAAATGTTTGTGGGCTTTTGGTTGACACGGTACACTATTTCCTGGAATATAATGTAAGATAATCACAACCTACAGGCATACCATTCTGTTGTACGGTGCAACTAGAACTTGAACTTTAAGCTCTCTTTTACTCCTCACTGCCAAATATCTCAAATGTTACTTCCTTAGATTTGTTGCAACCCATTCATATTACACTCCGAAATTAAAAAAAATCATCTTCAAAAGATTACTGTTAGAAAACTGGATTAGTAAAAGGCTATAACGAGTTTATCAGTAAAAATATTTTGATTCCGTAAAAAATCATCGTTAAGCTATACTTTACTCCGTCTTTATGAAATGTACAAGTATTTGTTGTGCAAACATTATGTGCCTTTCTTGCTTCAATTTACCCTGTGACCATTTATAATTAAATGATCCTATTATGATATCGATTTATGCAAGCTTACTCTGATGATGGTGTAATACCAAAAATTTTATCTTAAGCAAATCAAGATTTAAAGTACTTCGAAAAAAAATTCAAACTACCTTCTGTTAGGTATTCTTCCAGTAAATGTACCTACTAAGATATTAATCAAAGCCGATAGAATGTCTTCATCCTATTCTTCACGAATATTCACTCTTGTAAAAAAATCAATGATCAGAGATTAAGAATTCGACCCCCTACTGACACTATGTCAACGAAGAGAGATCCTTTCCCCATTTTAGGTATGTTCCGATTTTGCTATAAATCAATTGTAATTTATTATTTGTTTATTTATTATAAAGTTATTGTAATCCAGTGGTTTCTTCTAGAACCCCAACTTACACAATCGTACTGCCCGACTTATGAAAACCATGTAATATGTAAACTTTGCGGCTTCCCTGCAGTTTAGCAAATAATTCATGCTATTCCATCGATTCTAATTACACATTTCCATAGAAATCCAGATGGTTTTGAATGAATAGAAAAAATATATATTAATTAATAAAATTCTATTTTGCCAGACATTAAATGAAACTTTTAAATTATACATACTCAATTTTCTACAACTGAAATAACAAAATGCATCAACAAAACTGTTCTAAATATATTAAAGAATAAACTTGTCAACTAACGCTGTAAGATTTCCATCAAATAATATTCAAGTATTCTTAAATCAGGTATATCTCTGAAAAAGTTCTTAAAATTATTTAATAATCTATGTTGTTCTTTTGGTAAATTATATTTTTTAGTTTATAAAGGTAAAGAAATTTCAGAAATTTTTTATCAGGAACAACCCTTGATAGTTAGATTCCACTTTACCTTGCTTCAAATAGTCTGTAAAACGATGAAATTAAAAGAAATTATTTAAAATTGAAAGAAAAATGACTTCATGATGTATTTATGACTATATATATATATATATATATATATATATATATACAGGGGGTACCCATAAGTTTCTGCAGTAAAGGAAAAACACATGAAAAAAACCAGCAAATATTTATTAATCAACATCTTTCAGATGTTCAAAATAGCTTCCACCACTCTTGATGCATCGTTGCCATCGATCAGGTAATTTATTTATTCCATTTGCAAAGAACGTTGGGTCTTTAGTGTCCAGCCAGTTTTGGATTTTCATATTCACCGCTTCAGCTGAGTCCAAATATTGTCCTCGTAGACAGGCTTTCATTGGCATAAACAAATAAAAATCTGATGGGGCCAAGTCTGGGGAATAAGGAGGATGTTCCAGAACGTTCAGTCCAATCTCTTTTAACTTCTGACGCGTCAGTTGAGACGTGTGAGGGCGGGCGTTGTCATGCTGCAGATAAAGGTTACCATCAGTAGTCCTCCTCCTCCGCTTTTCCAAAATCGCTGTCTTCAGCCTGTCTAACAAGGCACAGTAGTAGGCGGATGTCATAGTTTCACCATGTGGCAAAACGTCCATGAGGATTACACCTTTAGAATCCCAAAACACTGTTGCGAGATGTTTTTTAGTGGTAAGAATTCGGCGGACATCTGTAGCTGGCTCATCGCCAGTAAACATATGGAGTAAAACATATGGAGAAATTAAAGCACAGAAATTCTGGTCGAAATTCCTAATTTTTTCGCTAGATGTCTCCCTGAATAATTGAATTTTCTAAGGGGAAAAAAAACAAATTTCTAATTTATACAGTTAAAAATGAAAAACTCAAAAAGTCATACTAAATTTTGTAAAGATCTTTTTTATTGTCTATCTGAATCTGTTTTTAAAATTTTTCTATGTGTTTTCAATTTTTTTCACAAAGCATTTTATATTAGTTTTTGGAAAAATAAATTTGAGAGTGCATTTTTTCAAAATTGATGTTGCTCAACGGATAAATGCTATTATTAAAAATATATTATAAAAAATATTAAAACTAGATTCCTTGCCCATATTTTGAAGTGTTAAATATTATGCTAGCGTCTTTCAATTTTTTCATAAACATTTAGATACAGTATGCTAGAATAGCATNTTTTTAGTGGTAAGAATTCGGCGGACATCTGTAGCTGGCTAATCGCCAATTCCTTCGATCGATGGTCAAGATTGTTAACAATGCACGAAAGCAAGAAAACCGAGCTTTTTAATGCGAGAAAAGCACAAGATGTTAATACTGAATTTTACAAGTTTGTGGATGCCACGAATTCTTCAACAAATTAATTTCTGTCACTGCAGAAACTTATGGGTACCCCCTGTATATATATATATATATATATATATATTTCATGATATACTTCATGACTATGTTCAATTTATCTTTTTTTAAGTTTCAGCATACAGTTTACTTTATAATTTAATATATTCGAATTACACTCACTTGAATATTTTTAGGAAGAAATATCGAATTGCGAAAATTTTTCAATAAGCCATGACGTGGATATGGGATGTAAAGGCAAATAGTATTTGACACGTATATCTAATATTTATACAAAAAATTTTGACAATCCCGCCAACATCCTGAATTTCACGTTTAGGGTATTTCAAAGATAGAGCTGGACGCCGTTAAAATATATATCGGCGGCGGACTTGCGCTCTAAAATTCATCAGTGGCGGCGGCGTGGATCGGCGTGGCGTGACTGGCTGCTTCAAAATTTTCGTAAAAAATGTTCATGCCATAGCTTGTGGCTACGTATAACGACTCGAAGTAATATAAATACATGTAGGTCATAAAAATCTATATTAATAAAGGTGAGTTCATTGTGTGTATGTGTCCGTTTGTGTGTGAAGCTAGGCCTAATTTTTTCGAATTCCTATCCAACTTTGCATAATTGTAGAAATATCTCTCGGAAATGTCAAGCAAGTGAGCGATTTTTTGAAATTCAGCGAGAGCTATGGAAGAGCTAATAAAGGGTCCAGACTCCACGTTTTGGTACAATGAAAAAACAACCTTAACAACATTCATTTAATAGGTACTAGTAGTCGATAGTACAAAATTTAATGAAATAAACAGATAAACAAACTAACATAAAAAGTTCAGCCAACTATGAATGCTTAAAGCGAATATAAGGTTAAATGAACACTAAAATTTCTTTGAGATTAGCGCAAGCCAATAGCTTAGCTCAAAACCAAATGTCATTAAGAATTATATAACATGAATTTCGAATCGAAAATTGTAAATAGCCAATGTTATATTATATTTTCAATCAAATTGTACTACGAACTATTTGAAATTTTGTTATTGAAATCATTACTTCTTGAATGTTTCCAGGCCGACCCACGCCGTTTCAAAACTCTCGGCGGTGGCGGCGTTAGGAAAAGCTCGGCGGCTGCGGTGCGGCGGCACCCAGCTCTAACTCATACTTTCTTAATCTTCTTCAGTGAAGAATAGATATTAAAAACAAAGCTATGACAATTTTGGCACAAAAAATTGTAAATGCAATAGATTAATGCAAGTGGAATTTCTCACTGTAAATGTGTAAACAATGTTTCATGTGTAATTAATTAAAGTGACTATACGTGTATGCTTAAATTTTACCNGCGTGGATCGGCGTGGCGTGACTGGCTGCTTCAAAATTTTCGTAAAAAATGTTCATGCCATAGCTTGTGGCTACGTATAACGACTCGAAGTAATATAAATACATGTAGGTCATAAAAATCTATATTAATAAAGGTGAGTTCATTGTGTGTATGTGTCCGTTTGTATGTGAAGCTAGGCCTAATTTTTTCGAATTCCTATCCAACTTTGCATAATTGTAGAAATATCTCTCGGTAGTGTCATGCGAGTAAGCGATTTTTTGAAATTCAGCGAGAGCTATGGGAGGGCTAATAAAGGGCCCGGACTCCACGTTTTGGTACAATGAAAAAAACAGCTTAACAACATTCATTTAATAGGTACTAGTAGTCGATAGTACACAATTTAATGAAATAAACAGATAAACAAACCAACATAAAAAGTTCAGCAAAATAAGAATGCTTAAAGCGAATATATGGTTTTAATAAAATTGTAGCTTCCGTGGATGAACAAAGATTATTTAAAGGAGATAACGAGGAGCGTCTACTAGTGATAATAAGACCTGCTGCCGACCAAACTCTTTCAGATGCAGCAGCAGTTGCTGGGATACAGAAGACAGCTCTAGCCAACATCGCCAGCCTTGGAAATTGTTGCCGATGTGATCGCCACCAATCGAGAGTGTGCATTCGTTTTTCCTCATCAGTGATTACCATTGAACAATATCGAGATATCTCATTGTCTAATAACACATTATCGACAGTAGTGGACTTTGTATGTTTCTCACGGAGTTGCAATTTTCTGTCGGCTTGGTTCATTTTGGTAGACTTTGATGATGAAGGCCCAGCAACAGGTGGATTTGAAATACCAATATCAATATCCAAGGTAAGCTCCAAATCATTGGCAACAGTACGTAAAAAGATGGAAGGACTGGGATATGTGGATGTCAAAAAGTCTTGCAACGAACTGCGACTTCGCATGTTTGGATCAGGAAAAATTAAGAACTTGGCTTACCACATGCGGTTAAATGAACACTAAGATTTCTTTGAGATTAGCGCAAGCCAATAGCATAGCTCATAACCAAATGTCATAAAGGATTATATAATATGAAAGTTGAATCGAAAGTTGTAAATAGCCAATATGTTATATATTTTCAATCAAATTGTACTACGAACAATTTGAAATTTTGTTGTTCAAACTATTATTTCTTGAATGTCTCCACGCCGACCCACGCCATTTCAAAACTCTCGAAGCGGCGGCGTGAGGAAAGAATTAAATGTTTGACTTCTTAAATTGTTCCAAAAATCTGTTAGTGTTCTTCAACCCTAACGGTAATAAATTACGTACGATCCGACCCATCTAAGAGTAACCCGCAGCCCGACCCGACCTACGGTATTGCATGGTTGACCCTGCTCTTTACCACCTAAATCAGCAAAGCAGCGATGAAGAGTTTCAGCGTTTTTGTGATATAACTAACACTTCAGTCTATGTTGATGGTGATTGTGGTGGCAAAAAAGAAAATTCAGGAAGAAGAGCATGAATTGTCTGTGGTAAAAACTTTGCAATCTACAAATTCTACCACAATTCTACATGTAGTTTGTTATATGAATGTTGTCATTACGGAGGAAATAGCGGCTTACTGTCACGGCTACGTCCAGCAGGAGCATGAGTGTCACGAATCAAGGCCCTCTATGGGCCAAAATATCTGCCACGGCTATTTCAAGCTCGTATTTTAAATTTTTTTTGACAGTTTTGTATTTGTTTTGTTACTTAACTATTTATGTTTGGATTTATTTCCAGTTCATTAACTTTTCCACACGGTTCATTAGTTAGTATAATTCAGTTGACGCGTTGGCAAAGGGCTAATTGCGAATCACCCTGCCTTTGATCTCTCATTTTTAGTAATCCACTCTCAGTGGAATATTAAGAATTTGTAATCCAACCGCGCATTACCGACTGTTACAACATGTCTGCTTCGTTAAGTTACGGTAAGTTCCCGCTAAATTAAATGTTTCAGCCGCAATCCCTGGCAGAAATAATATAAATTTCTTTTTAGAAATGATTGAAAAAACCAAATTGCTACATTTATACAGGTTTTGTATATCTTCTACATAGACGAAACTGAGTGAGAGGTATATTTAATATTCTATAATATTGCATTTCGGAATTGGCACTAAAGATAATAGCTTAGAAGAATTTGATAAGCTTTCTTCATTAGTGATTTTCCGTGCAAAGTAAACTCTAGTTTAAAATAAATACTAAGCCTACGTAATTAAATGCATCAATTGGTGAAATAGACGTACTATTAAACATTTCATTTTCTAATTAGCTGCAAAATGTAAAACTCAGGTCATTCGATTAAAGATATAATAAAAAAATTCACAGATTGCTTTTCAGTCGTCATCAATATGAAATTCTACCAAATCAAGATTTGATAAAACACAAACTAGAGGCAACATTAAAAAAATGTGAAGTAAAATGTGCATTGCAGTTGTAAAAAAAATTGAAGTAAATGTATGTATTTAATAACCGTTCTACTTCATAACTTCCAAAATATGGGTACCGTCGTTTGGGGTAACTTTGTTACCCCAAATTATAAATTTCCTATTATTTAACAATAAAATAAATTTAAAGAATTGTGTTCAATCTACATACATTCTTTCCTTATAGCATGCAGTTTACAACAATTATTACTACTATTATTACCATGAGTAAAAAAGCAGTTCTTTAAAACACTGAAGCTAAATCTTATCTGAATAGCCCGCATTAACGTTTTTGATGCACAATCATTAATTAGTGAATCTATCAATGTAGAATTTTTCACGTTAAAAAAACTCATGTGCCTATTTCAGGTATTTGCGACCAGTGCAATAAAGACTTATCGTTTGTTAATTTAATTATTTTCTTCTATGCAGTTTGTGGTAAATTGTACTCATTGAAACACATTAAAGATGTCAACAATAGAGAAAATTTACCTTTGCCCAAATATAGCCCAAGTGAAATATTGTGAGATATGTTAACTGATGAATTTTGCACGTTCTCTTGTATATAGAGCTTCTATTTTTCTTGCAAAGTGCCAACAATTTGTCAAAAAAATTATTTACAAGATGGCATGAAGTAAACCAAATGTCCATAGCAATGTTATAAACATAATTTTTATATAGGCTAGCTTGTTTTAATGTGACTGCATTGTGAATAGTGATTTCTGCATTTTATGCACCAATCAGTGTAACTTTTCACATTTATGGTAATTGGTTATGTGCAAAACCAGATTACACATCATAAAAGCAAATGCTTTTCGTGATGCCTCTTCAAACCAGGATGCATGTTGATATTTGAGTTAGACCGTCGACATAATTGCCGTCCAGTATTACCAAGATGCCCCAGATTTGACCTAATATTATTTCATTATATCATTCAGGGTGGTTGCGAGTCAACCCGTCCGACATCAAGTCAAAAATTCGACGGGTGGGGTTGCTCGGCACCCTTAGACAGATCGGGTCACGGATCTTTCATAATTGTTAGGCAGGAAGAACACTAGCAGAACTAAGAACAATTTAAGAAGTCAAACCCTTCAAACTTTGAAATTCTTAAAAACTAATAGATTCTAATTATACTTTTATTTTTTATTGATTTTGTCTTGTTTTCATTGATGCTTTTGTGGTAAAAGATTTTTGTGCATATCATACTAGTAATCCTTCTTTGATCATTGTTAGAAAAGCCAGGTCGGGTCACCGGTTAAAAATTAAATGAACATCATGTGTACATCGAAACATATGTCATGCTCAATATTAGAGTTCAAAATTTCCTAATCCAGGTGAACTACCATCATCAAAATATCTTCATACTTGAATCATGAATGATGATTGAAAAGCTTCATCACCAACTTCTTTGACTATTTACACGCAACATTAGAGATTTGAAAGAAGAGTTGCATGTATGCAATGTAAGATATAAAATGATTTGAGATATTCTTAATATTTGTTAGATCAAATAACTTGGGGTTATGAAGTTACCCCATATGACGATAATCAAAGAAATGCATTTAATATTGCTGCTATTTAGCATTATTAGGCATTAGGTTGATATAAAAAGTCAGAAATTTTTGTTGGTTTACCTCAATGTCCCGTTTTTCAACAACGTAATTCAGGACTATGGTGTTACAGAAATACCCAAACAACGTAGAACGGTTAAAGTAGTAAAATATAACACTGCTGTTCCAAAGTAGGAAGTTACAAGTTGCATAGATCTATATCTATATTACCTTATGCTGTAAAAGCCATCTAACTTGTCATTCATTTCTTGACGTCTTAAAAAAATATTTACTTTTAAAAGTAAATTCCGATTGCATGACGTGTTAAACCTAACCATTGAAATGTAATCACATAATGTTAAATATTTATATCTCCTTAATGATCACTTTGGTTGTTTCTAGGAATTTTTAGTGCTATGAAAATAACAATATTTGTTATAAAAGCTGCACACATGGCACGAAATTCTCTCACATTAATTATTTAATTATCTAGATGTGTGGAATTAGTCAATTTGAAAATTAAAACGACATCCAGTTAAAATTTTTTTGAAATGTGTATGCTAGGACTTGAGAAATTGGAACATAAAAAATTAATACTTGAATTAGCATGCAAATCACAGACGTTCGGTGGACAGGAAACAATCGCTAAGCTATTTAGAATTCTTTCCATCAAAAATTCTTTTACAATAGACAACAATTTATTTTAACTTTTATTTTAAGATTTTTGCAAAAATGAATCAAAGATGTTTCCACTGTCGTTAGATATTGCAGACACTCATCACCCCGAATAACTAACTGATTGTGTAAACCTGCAATCAATAATTGCAATGAAAATAATTTTGACTTTTCCTCTTTAAAACTAACACAAACAAATGGAAAGAATATAGAATATTGGCGAAGAACTGATAAGGTTTACTGCACAAATTTAAAAGGTCTAATGTAGTCTAAAACTCCAAGATAAATGTGAAAAAAATTATGAATGCCAATATAACAAGAAATTCATATAAAAATTACAACCTATTGGATTGGGCAAAGTTTGCGATCAGAGTTTATCATAGATATTCTAAGAATTAAAGTCTACCGCCTTATAATTCAATTAAATTCCGGAATTTGCGCATAAACAGAATTCAAGATCTAAAATTTTTACATGTGTTAAGTATAAGAAAAAAGTTTTAAAGAAATCTTTCATTAATGTCGCAATTGGAACCTGGAATTCGCTACCTAAAGAAATTAAAAGCATTGAAAAATTGAAACCTTTTAAAAAGCGTTTAAAAATCTTCCTTAAGCAAAAATATATTTTAGGTACATCATGGTTAGGATTTAAATTTTACAACAATGACTATACGATAACTCGTAATTAAAATAGCAATATAAAGTAATTCATTCATAGCCTGTAAGAATTGTTACATTTTGTAATGTATGTTGATTTGTAGATTGGTTACTTTTTTGTAATTTATGACGCTATTCAGATAAATTATCAGTTATTGAATTGTAAACATTTATCTGAATATAGAATCTCTTATCTTATCTTATCTTATCTTATCTCTGGAAAATTAAAGTTTATTTATGTTGTTAGTGAAGATAGCCCTACTGCAATTGAGAATTACTCCCCATGCATTTTATCTTTTGTCTATCTAAACTATTTTGTAATTATTCTCATTTATATAGATTCATTCCATTCCAATTTGTTCCATAACGAAATTTGATAATTTATTATTTTATTTTTCATTATTGTTCTTTAAATTCCTATAAAACTGCATTTCCTGATTTGATTGTAAATTGTGATTAAATATTATTTCTTGCATGTCATTTAAAGCAACTACGTTTGTCTTTTTACCTTAAGCAACCTGGCGTACTTTTCCACATTTACAAAGAATTTTCTTCAAGACTACTTCCAAATTTGAAAATTTTGTGGCATGGGTAGGGGAACATACTTTAATGCAATGTTGAAAATTTCTATTAAAGCGTATTGATTTGGCTGAAGTGCTTGAAAGTATTAACAAGTTTTCTTTAAAAATTTCGAATTTTTGAAAAAGATCTAAATTCTCTCCACGTTTAGTGTTCATGTATTTAGAAGAAAGTTGTTAGGAAAGCCATTGAAATTGTATGCAAGACTTTAGCTTATAAAAAAAATAAAATTATAGAAATGTTGAATATTAAATTTGAAGAAAAGTTTATTAAGACTGTATTGAAGATTTTGAAATGTGAAGAACATGTTCTACACAAAGAAATCCCATTCTCTGCATCATCAACACGTCACAAAATCATTCTTCCTCAAGTCAATGCCAAGTGTTTTAAATCGTCGTTCAATTATGCAGCATGTCTATATCTAACAAATGGAACATATCCGCAGTTTCTAGAAAAACCTATATATGTATATATATATAAACATCGCTACAAATAATAAGCTTAACTTTAGAAGTATTAAATATCAATTAAACAGTGTTAATGCGCAATTGAAATTAGAAGCATATTAAAATTAAGACTAACATGAAATAGGTATGTTTCCTCGCTCGATTACGATTGACACTTCTGATTTGGGGAAGCAGGGAATGAAATATAACACTCGTAGTCTAAGACAATCAAAGACTTTTGTTGACCTGAGATATTCGAGGTAATATATTTCGCCTTCTAATAGTTCTACTGGCATCTTGGTCTATAGTCATAAGTTCAACAGGCCTAGATTGTAGTTGGACATGCGTTTGATCCGAGAAAATCTCCATTTCCGAAACTGCTTCAGTTCTTTCTTCGTTTGTTTGCACCAGCATTTCTGGATAAAGATGCTGTATTGATAAGAAGTGTTTCTTAGAGGCCTGTCTTCCAAAGAACCAAATTTTGTTAAGGCCTTATCTTGAGCTGCTAGTTTGAATTCATCCCCACTCTCTCCGCGGTTGTTTTGAATGGCAATTCAGGTCTCAATACAGATGGACTCATCAGGTATTGTCTCGGTTTATTTTGCGACTCTTGATGTCATCCTGAGGGTTTCATTTTGCTATATTTTAGCAACGACAAAATAAATAACACAACTTATCGACTGAATGATTAGCCATTGATATTTCATTAAGTTAAACTCATAGAAAAAATCTATTAAACTTCAATTTAGAGCAAATTTACACCATCAGTGATCCATTTCACTTTCTATTAGTGCAGCTATATGAATGATACCAAATGATTGTTGCTAAATTGCTTCTCAAAGGAGCCTTAAGTTATAAAATATCATAAAATTATTAAATGATGTTTTCATCTAGTATTTGATAATTGCAGTACGTATACATAAGCTAACCGAGGAATATGATAACCAAAGATCAAATTAAAGAAAAATCAACATCCAAATAATTTTACAGATTGACATACTAAGAGATTGTAAATAGGACCAAAACAGCAAAAAAATATTCAAAATAATCATGAACATTGTCATGAAATTGAATATGGAGGATTAAACTCTGAGAACATGATTAAAGAACCTAGAAAAACATCAATGAATAAAGAAAAGGTTAGATCTGTATAGAAGAATCAAATTTAAATTAGAATAAACAACTGAGAAACCAATAAATATAATTTATTTAAATAAATGCACCTGCGGTGAAGATTACATGTATATTGGTTTTCCCAGTAGACAATTATCTAGAAGAATTATAAAACATGAGACCACCTCTAGTATTCCTCATCAGCTAAAAATGCCGAAAAAATTTTCAAACTAAGATATTACACAAATAATAAAAAATTATTGATAGCTCTTGCAAAAAATCCCTACAAATAAGTTTGAACACCAAAGAAGATTACATTCATACTAATTAATTTTACCACTATATATATTTAGATAATTAGATCCCACTCTAATATCTAATGAATATGGAGGGAATATTTTGCAAAGAAATTTTACTGAAGGTGGCTTTGTAAAGCGTTTTTATTAAAATTAATCAAAATTCCCATAAAATAACAAAAGTTAATGTGGTGATTCCCCTGTTTGCATCTACTAAGCAAAATATATCTTTCTTACCTCAGTTATAGTGTATTTTTCTTAAGAAAACATTCTGACTTCCAATACTAAATGAAATGGAATTGATAAGATCATCTAACTCACTTGTATGAAACCCAAACATTTGATTGGCCAGCTTACATTGAGAATGAAATTAGTTGATTATGGAAGCAAAAAGTGAACCAAAATCAAACAACATTTTTAAAATTTTTTGCAATAACCTTATTCAATATTCCAGATGTGGAAAATGAAAGCCATTTTATCTAATGTTAAATTTTTAAGCAAAATTTTCTTTCATAATTTCATTTATGCCTAAGCGTGAAGTCGTTCCATGTATTAAGTACAAGAAGAAAACTATCTTAGATAATAGTAAAAATGGCAATAGGAAACTGTACCAAAAGCTTCACAAAAATTTATAGAGAAGTTATCTGTAAAAATTTGCAATTTTTTCTATGTTTTGACCATTCCTTATTCCAAATTTTGAGATCTAAGACCTAATATAGGACCCACACTTTAATAAACACCGGTCTTCATATCAAACTGCAAAGCAGCTTGGCATTTGAATTGGTTTTTAACAATTGAAAATAAGACTGAAATACATTTGGATGTAGCTTAGGACTACTACAATGAAGAAACTATATTTTGTACTGTATTTAACAATATAAATATTGGTCACAGCACAACAGCTCGTCTAAAATATACATGCACACTAATACACACATATATATATATATATATATATATATATATATATATATCGGTACTAGTCATGGTGCATTAAAAAAAATAGTGCAGCTAGAAAAATTAGAGCCCAATTGCAAAACAAGTAATATGGTCAATTTCTAGAAGGTACAAAAAGTTCCTTACGTTGTTCTTAATGTTACATTCAAAACTGAAAAGCGGTGAAGACAAAAAAATTATTTCTCAATAAAATTAATATAATCAGTCACATTTTACAATACCAAAATAAGGAAAAATCTTTTGAAATAAGTCAATAAAAAAGTAAACTGAAGGGTCCATATAATTGAATTGATATAAATCAAATACAATTAAAGGTATAGAATATTTAACAATTTAAAATTTTAATCATAGAATCTTACTCCCAATTTGTGCTAAAAATTATACATGGTGTCAATGAAACTTGAGGAAACTTAATCATTTAATTTAAAGCGCACAATGAGATGAGATTTTATTTTCCAAGTGTTTTGATTATCCGAAGTAA
>CABFPE010000071.1:319090-358682 GCA_900660155.1 Hofstenia miamia | reverse complement strand
ATGAAAAATTGCCTGAATTTGAAGGTTACTGCTCTGGAATCAGAGACTCTCAAAATTTAGTGGAAACTAAGAATATGTGTATTGAGAGCCTAGATACAATTATTGTTCAACTGGGTGAAAGATTCGATGATTTCCTGAAAATTGCTTCAAATTTTGACTGTCTCACTAATTTTAATAATGAGATGTTTGCCTTACTTTGCAATTTCTATAAGGAGGATATTGACATATGTTCTGCAAACTCGGAATGGGAAATTTACAAGGCATTTAAGTCCGAATTTTCAACTAATAATCTTACAACAATTGAGTCTATTCACTCATTCCTTTATGTAAATAAGGTTTTATCATGCATGCCAAATATTCAGATTATATTAGAAACATTCTTGATTCTCCCATGCAGTAATGCTAATGCTGGACGAAGCTTTAGTAGAATAAACCTTATTAAGACTTTTTTGCGGAGTACAATGACTCAAGATCGTTTGAACAACCTTGCAATCATGAATATTGAGCGTGAAGTTGCCGCAAACATTGATATTGATGCATGTGTAAAAATATTTTTTGAAGATAAAACTCGTCGAATCTATCTTTTGATTTTTATATAAGTGCTATTTGCTTTGACATTTCACGTCATCTAGTTATTGAATACAATTTATGAGTCAAACTTAGCAATCTGTTTTGCGTCATGTGAAAAATATTCTAGCTACGCCTCTGATATATATATATATATACAGCCTGCAAAACGGCTTTTGTGAATCCTGAAATTAAACTCAAGATTGCTTTCATCATTTCCTGCTATGGTCTTTTAAGAGATTTCCAACAACGATTTGTTCCATCTAGTGAAACACTGACAGCTGTTTTTTCGTAACTAGTTTTTTTGAAGCCCAAAATGCTGAACTGGGCAGCGTTCTATAGAAGGACGGGTTCTTTAGTTGTTACATTCAGGAAGTATTACAAAAAATAGATTCAGGACTTTAAGGTGTCGATTCTTAAAATCTAATAGATATTTAACGTGGATATGTAAGGGGCATTTGTTATAATGTATTTTTTACAAAAAGTGTAGTATCGTCTAAATTTGACTCATGGTCTTTCTTTAAATATAATTTAGGTCTGAACATCTAAAAAGCCTATTAAGATCATAAATGTGTGCTTAAATTTCGATATTCATACAAAAGTCTTTTTTAGATTATGGCGTGCAAAAGGATAAGTTGGAAATATTAGAAGAGTACATATCAAGCCCTAAGTCGATATGGTATAAAAACGATAATTGGAGCGATGAACTTGGAGATCTTCGTCGACTAACTGTTAGTTTTCCAAGCAATGCTCACTACGATTTTGTCTGCAAATTTCTTAAAAGTCTACGTATCGTGAATAGCGGTGTAAGTTTTTTATGTATTACTATTGCGCGTTAACATGTATATAGCTGTAGTGAATAGAAATTGCTAAAATATGTAACTTCTAATGGATCATTTTTAATAAAGTCATTGAATAATTTTAATAATCTTTAAAACATTTCGTTTCTTGTAAACATTCGTTTTTTCAGAAAAATTGTCACTTATTCTAAGATTAGCGTATTTCTTGAAAATTTCTATATTTCTTTGTTCTTTGTTGATGGAAATAGGTTTTCTTGCAATGTAAAGGCATTGAAATTGTTCAGATTTTGTATTAACTGTGTTTCTAATTGCTTTATATCAATTTTAAAGAATCTCCAATGTATGCAATATTGAAAGTTTTTAGTTTTTCATGTTTTAGGTATCAGTTGTCGACAAAAGTTTATTGAATTTTGAAAATTTGGAAGAATTATCTCTAAGTGGAAATTTTCTTAAAGGTGTTGATGGTAATCTTCTTCCAAGAAGACTGAAGGTATTTTTATTATTTTTTAACATTACACGTCATAAAGTAGTTATGAAATCTACATCTTTTCATGATCCATTTTGAGCTTGATATCTCGATGAATCATCTTTTATTATGAACAGATGTTAATTTTTGCCACATTCCAATATGCTATTTGAGTAATTATTAACAACTCAAAGCATTGGTGAAAATATCGATGATTTTATTGAGTTTTGTAACAAAATTTGATTCATTGCTTTAACTATAAATGTAAATACTGTATGTATTTTTCCCTGTAAAGTTGGCTACGGATCACAAAGTAGTTTACCCAGAACTTAAGTCTGGTCACCCGGCTTATCCAAATGACCTTAACGCAATTTTTAACTATATGAAAATATATAAATGAACAAAAATTTTAACAAATGACCAGAGTGCTAATTTCGTTGACTCGGACAAAATGTGACCTGTTTTTGAGGTTTGACTTTATTTCAATGCTATCCCATAGAAAATATGTGTAAATATAAAAATAATTACCATCACACTTTGACGTTATATTTTTATAATTGTTTCAGAATAACCTTAGAAAATTTTTTAATTTTTGTCGCACCCAATGTGCAAGAAAATCATTTTGAGAATTTTGCTTTGCAAATCATTTGCGATTATTGAGGATACCATTTGTTTTGCCAATTGCTGTTTGTGAGGATTTTTCATCGCGCGTCGGTTGATAACATGAAAGCTAAACGAGACCTACACGTATGTTGAAACAGATGTTGCAATCCCTCGTAATTAAGTGTTGAAATGAACATTTCCGCTTGTTAAATTTTATGTTGAATGTGCTTGAGAAATGATGTGCAATCAGCTTTATTTACACCATTTGTGGTGAATTTTAATGTTCATCTATTGGCATAACGCTTATATCATTGAGATATGGTTTGGTTTTAGTAAATATAGCTTCGTATCCATCGCAATGTAGAGCAATAGATGTCATCGTTATCTTTAACTATATATTCTATTGGTTTTTCGACTGCCCCAGCAGTTATTCCAGGCTTTTCAAACCCATTTTTATTGGGGTTTCTTTCCTGAATGATAGTGGAGTTCTGAAATTTGATCAGCACATATTTGTGAGCGAGCATTCTTGATAACAGGAGAACAAAATGTAATCCTGAGTAACGAGTCGATTTTCATCAGTAGCACTCTGTTACAACGGTTGAAAATCTTCAGCAATTCAATTAACACTCTGTGTTGGTAACGAGTTTTGATTGCTCATCACCCACTGTATTCCTATTCAATAATTGTGGATTCACTTATTTTCATGGTCAGCACTGCTATAGAGCATTTATTTGTACATTTTTTCTGTCTTCAATATCATTAAGAATATTTAAGACCAAAATTGTTTTAAAATACACCATTGTTTGATGAAATTATACATTATTTATTTTTGTAGTTCACTTATGTATTCTATTCTGCCTACTAGAATATTATATAATCTATATAGAACCGAATCCAACTAAATTCGTAGACATGAGACGCCAGCCTGATAATCCATGTCCCCACCTATCAATAGCCCTGATATTGTAGATAGAAACATTAATTATTCCATATGTTTCTCGTGGCGTAAATTTGTTTGACAAATTCGTGTTCTCGCGATTAGAGGCAATGCAAACGAATTTCAACATTCCAGCAGGCCTCGAGCAGTTTCTTGACGAGCATTTACCCTAAAATGGGCAAAACATTTATTTCAATGGTTGTATAAATGAAAAAGATAGTTTGCTGTTAAACTCTAATTGTCAATTCATTGAACTTGTTGTCTGTATTCTTTCAATTAAATATTGCATACTATACAGGCTGGAAAAAGACAAAGCATGCGTGGCAATTTTTTCAGCTTTTCTTTGAAGTTTAAACTAAATGATATGCTAAATCGAGATGAAAATAGTAATTTGTGAATAAAACATTAACGTAAATTGACACAAAATGTCAAACTAATCAAAAGCAACCTCGTAAATATTAAATTATTTTTTTATTGGAATATTTGTGCGTTTTAGTATAAGTTTGATTACATTTAAAATATATAAAACAACTGTTAGCGATTTTCAAATTTAGGAGATATCGCTAATTGAGATTGCATACACAATCGGCATGTTAATTTGTTGAGATATGATCAATCAAGTGTATAAACATAATTCAATATTATATAGATTTTGGAACTGTACGCCAATGACATAAGTGATCTGAGTGAAATCTGCAATTCACCACCAGCACTTCACCATCTTGGTCTTGGACTTAATAGCATCACATGTATTGGTGATTACATCACAGGAACACATTGGTAAGCGATTGTATTTGTGAACTCAAGCATTCAAAGTTTCATAGGGAAAACCTTCTGTCACTCGATTTATCAGGCAACTACTTGGAGAATTTGCATTTACTGATATCCAAATTAAAAACTCTTCCAAAGTTGCGAAATCTCGTTCTTTTTGACAATCCACTCAGTGTAAGTAAAATAATTTAAATTACCTAAAATAGAATTACTTCAGTTGATGTATTGCAATGCACAATATATTTGTTACTGTATGCAAAAGTCATTTAGTTCAAGTGATTTTAGTTGCTTCCTTACTACCGGGGTTTCATCATTGATTCTTTGCCGGATCTTACTGCATTTGACAACAGAATCATTACAATTGATGACAAGCATAACTGCAAAAGATTTTCAACTCATTGTTCACCTGATATAAGCGCTGCCAAACTTCAGATTAAATTAATATGCGTCAAAGGCCTCCCTAGTCCTATTAGTGGCAAGGTTGTTCATTCATAATGTATGTTAATTACTTATTGTCACTTTAGGAAGGAGACAAGGTACCTGATTATCCAGTAATTGAGCGGAAATATTACATTGAGTTCCCCTTCGTTTCGCCTCACGAAAAGAAGGTAATCTCTGTACCTGAGCCCATCTCATCAGATAAGAAGTCTTCAAAAACAGGGAAAACGAAATCTCCAACGCCTCGAGCTGATGAGTCCGAATCAGGTATATTATGTATTGAATTTAGTTATTTCCTTAAAAGGTTTAGTCTTAAAACTAGACTTTAATGAATATATATGTTGTTTTCATAAAAAATTAGATGTCAAAGAAGAAAAACCTATTGAAAAGAATGTGGAAACGTTATCAAGCACACCAGAAATGATTTGGATACGGACACCTAGTTTAGAATATTCCGCTGAAGGACTATTCTTTGAATTTCATGTTGAATACAAGGTGGCAGCCCTTCCAATGTTAAAGACTCTTTTCAAATCCGGAATTTCATTTAAGATTATTGAAGAAAAGGTATATATCTAACCATAATATTAATTTGCAACAACATTGAGTTTTTTACATCTTCGTCTAAGAACATTCTCAATTGTTTATGTCAGTTTGCATTGGAATTTTAGGATGATATTTTTTATATTGTATGATATTTTTGTGCCCCTTATTTCGTTACATTATATTATTTCTTAACTTTTTAATCATTTTCCACCTTATAATCTTGTAGCAGTTTACAAGGTACAATTTGGACGTTTTTGTTGGTGTACTATTTGAAAACTCTGGAGATATAATTACTTCATTCAATTTAATCTTTACTTTTAGAAATGCATTGGTATTTTTTTACTATATGTTTTGTTTGTAGCAATCATTCTATCCACCTGGTATGGCACCTGTTACAGATCCTGATAAACCTGCCAGTGCCAGTTCAAAATCCGCAAAGTCAAAGGTAAGAGTTCTCAAATGCCATCACTTTATTAAGCTTATGTTGCAGCGTAGTACATCTGGTGCAAGTGATAAACGGAGTACTTCCAACAACGTACACTCTTCAAAAGTAATTCATATAAACTAGATACATCTCCTGTTTTCGCTAGCATTTGCAACCGAATAAGTACGCGTTCACTCGAACTCAATTCTTCTGTTCAGTCTTTTGCGACATATCGAGAAATTTGCTTGAAAAGTGAATGCGGCATTGTTGCAAATGTAAAATTTTCCGCTGCTTGCTGTAATATTTTTTGCATATCTCATAACCTTGCTTACTTATACGTTAACAAAGCTTCATCTCACTATCTCCTTGTGCACTAATATCAATTGATTTTATTTCTGCCATTTGTCATGCGTTTTAACACTAATTTCTGTGCTTATGTGATCATATCGGTAATGATTTTAATTTTTAATGTTATAATAGTTGTATTTAAAATAAGGCTTACCTGTTCGCCTCCAAATGCTAAAAATCTTGAATAAAATCATTGGAATTGTAGAAATTCGTTATCTTTCTGTTAAGTTTAGTTTTTTCAGCCTAAACCGAAGACTAACCCTAAGGTTGTAGTGTAATTTTGCATGATATTGTGTTGACCTTGTTAATGCATGTTTCGAAGGAATTTCCTTTTAGAAGTAGATTGTTTCTGTTACACTGTAAGCAATTGCATACTTGGAGCGTTTTTTAAAATGTCTGCTAGCTCATAGCACTTTGGCATGAGTGATCAATTTTATTTCTTACACCGGACTACCGCAATCAATTGTACCTACACAAATGCAGCCATACTGTCTCTGCGCTATTCGTTGCATTTATCTTAGTGAAGTATTTGTTTTATTGGGATTGCTTACAAATTGAGATCCATAATCGAGATAACCGTAGTTATGTGAAATGCATTCTGGATATTATCTAAATAACATCAATATGTCTTAAAATATATACAGCTTTTTGTAGAACTAAAGGTACCGTAGAGCGGGGCTACTTTGAACAGGTAATATAACTATGGCAACTTTGATGAAGCCCTTCACAATATTCTGTTCAGATAAAGGGCTTCATTGCACACCATTGATAGCCAGTCATGGGAACTAACTGTAGCTCAAACTAGATCAAATTATATTCATTCCTTGAGGAGTTATCTTCAATAAGATGTGATATTCAAAGTAGCCCCTTGCCTGGGGCTACTTTGACCATACATGAAGATATATTAGATTTCTTTATGTGCTACACTCTGAGTATTGCAAAATTTATCTTATAGTTGTTTTATTGGCAGAAAACTATATTACTATTTAATCTATCATATAAAATATATTAAAACTAACAAGAAATTAATTAAAACATTGAGTTTTTAATATTTTTATTTTCCGTCGCGGCACAAGTTGCACAAAAAACTGTCACTGCCTAACTCAGTCTCTGCACATGCTTCATGGCACCAGTTTTCCCATCTTACATATTGAATCCAGTCCTCTACTTGGGGGTCTACATAAGGTTCATCACAAATAATGCATGAATAGTTGTTTTTTAACTGTGCCTCTACTGGCTTTGGATTTGTTTTTTTCGATTTTTCTCCTTTGGCCTCTCCTTTGCCAGTGGCGGTATTGGCAGTGACAACAGGAATGTCTTGTGCTACACTACTTGGAAGTGGGGCATCGTTGGCAGAAGGAGCAGAGGGGGTAATGCCCATCCTGAAAGCATCCCCGCATTTGATGTTGATGGCATTGACGTACTTGCTACAATTAAGGACAGGTATGACTACAAAAAGTATTCAGTAAGCCTATAAACACCAATAAGAATCGAATTCGATTGTTTTTCCTAAATAATCAATAGACCATTGACCCCAAAATTGGCTGACGTGGCACTCAGTGTTAATATTTCATTATTATTCCTTAATGGTATATGCAATCAAGTTGACCTTAACATATCATGTACATAACTTGTTAAAAGTGTTTAAAAAATAAAAATTGATGCAATATAGTCATAAATTACATTTGACGAAGAAGAAGTTTGAGAAGGTCACTTTTATCAACAAGAGGAGGTTTCCATTAACTTCAAAACATAGACCGCAGCAAATGTAGTGTAGAGATAAAGTCGTATAATAATTCAATTTAATACATTGTTAACTTTAAAATAAGGTAATAATGTGGCATAAAAAGACAGACATTGATTCTGTAGTTATATCACCTTGGAAGATTTTATTTTCTTTGTTCAAAGTAGCCCCGCTGTACGGTAACAAATATTTTAAACTTTATTTTTAATTGCACATTGAAAATTCGAAATTTCTATTCTGGATAAGTGTTATACGTTAAGGGGAAGTTGGGGCAATTACGCCATATAGGGTAAATAGAAAGTGTCTCTTAAGGATTAATTCTATTGGCTGAGAAAATTGCTCCTACTGTTGTATAATACTAGGCTTAATCGTGGGGTTAATAATTTTTATAGCACTCATTTGCATGTAACAAAGAAGTGTAAATCTCTAGTCATAATCTCTATATATGCCTGGATAATAATACACTGTGTATATTTTTATTTAGTAGTTTTATTAATTACTAGCTTACAACTAAGACAAATCGTTTTAATTATGTTCTAAATACATTTATGCATGAAAAAACAGTCAAAACTTAGTGCCGGTGTAATTAAACCGCCAATGAGATTCAAGGAACGATTTCGAACCAAGAAAAGACTAATGATGACAGGAAGAAGACTGTTGTTCAAGACAAAGAAAGCAGGCAAAAATGGTGAAATCCAAGATGTGCAGTGTACAAACACAGTTGGAAAGAGGCCCTGGAGGACTGCTACCAATGCTCAGAATGTGGTGGCTAGTGTGCGAAAGTGTGTTGTAAAACAGTTGTATGATGTTCTACAATCCGCTAACTTGAATGTTGTTCAGAAATGTGAAGTCTGAAGTAACTGGCGTATTTAACCCATAGGTTTTTTAAAAGGCATTTGCAACATGAAATACTAAATACTCTACCATTTCAAAATCAGTGAATATTTAGAAGGCTAATCTGTGTTCCTGCAACAAAAAATAACTCTACTCTTGATTAAGTGTTTTGTATTATTTAAATTCTTAATCAGTTGAGATAAATCCACTTTTCCGCTTAGTATGGCCTAATTGCCCCAATCTCCCCTACACTTCTATTTGATTAGTAATTTTTTGACGTAATATTTTTTAACTGCATGTGAAATTGAACTGGAATTTAAATAGTTTTGGACTTATAGTAGGTTAAAATTTACTGCTATGAATTTATATTACCCGTGTAGTTTTTCCGATTGTACGCACTTTCGCTGATTTGCAAATTTTCAACGTTTATTTTTTCTAACAAATAATTTAGAATCAGAAACCCATTGTACCTGTACAATCCCAACAGAAGGCAAATCTCAAAAAAGGAGCGAAGATAGATTCGATTGCCGATCTTGTTCTCTATTCAACAGAACACATCACATTGGGGGCAGGTGTCTTGCCTCTCGCTAATTATTTAGAAGGCGAGAGCTTTACTCGAACAGTGCTGCATTGTGGAGGCGGACCAATGCGAGACGAGGATTATGATTTCGAAGAACTCTCTCCAAGTCGACAAAACGCCAGAAAGGTTAGCATCTTCGATATTCTGTAGAATCGAGTTCGTCAGCCATCAGCTGAAATTATTGAAGTTATATTATATCCATTCAATTCTTAAAAATGGATTTTTCTCATTTTTAATAATATTTATCTGATTCTTGAAAAAAATGAATTTACATTTCAATTTCATAGATTTTCAACAAAAATACAAAGTTATCTTTAAGCAAGGTAAATCTTTACTCTATTTGAAGTCGTGCATGTCTTTGTATTGTGTGATTATACTTTGTAATGTTTTTACGCAATGCTGTTGGTCAACCTAATGTTAAGCATAAGTCTAGATAGAAGGATGGAGTACGATAATGATACAGACTTTAGGGTTTTGCCCTGTCATTCTGTGTATCTAATAGTGCCACTTGATCTATCTATTGTTGATTGAAATCTTGAATAATTTGTATTTGTTTGTGATTTCCTATAAGATCCATTGACCAGCGTTGGTACCTTGACCTCAAATAGGGTTAAAATATATTTTGGGCAAAAAACAGTAGTTTTTTTAAATCATTTTGCAAAATACAGAGTTGAGCCTAATTATTTCAACTACATTTATAATATTTTGAAGGCATATAAATTGAGGTGGCACAAAGCCGTGACCCCTCGACTATATCCCTGTTTCTAAGTATCATCAGTGTTCTGATGGTATTTTTTACTTTTCTTCCAGTCGCAATATCCTGGAAAATCCATTTTTAAGCAACTATAAGTTGTTTATGAGGTGACGGAAATGTTGCTGATATTGCGAAACTTAATACATATCTTACACAATCATGGTATGTAGGAATACGCAAGGTATTAAGCTATACTTTCTTGATGAATGTTATGCTCTCTCTTTTGATAATGAGGACTTGTACATAAAATACTCTTAAGCGCAAATTGCTCTTAATATACCTCATGTTGCTTGGCTACTTGTTGCATCTACATGTAGATATAACATCGAAATTTTCAAAATCAAGAGAACTGATAGTTTATTAAGTCTCTCCACCCTATTGCATACATTACAGTATGTGGTTTCATAACTCTCTCTGTTTTAGAAGAATTGCTTGCAATTGTTTTGTGGATAAAATATTTATGTATTTTTCATTACATTTCTTATGTACATAATTCTGTGATCTGGGTCTGAACATTTTTATAATTGATGGCAAAACCATCTTGTATACGATTTATCCATTTCAATTTTAGCGTCTGAGTTTTTACTATAAAAATATAGTGACCTTGTTTCTATAAAATTCTACTTTATTCAACGAATATTTTTTGTGAAATATATTGTTATTTTGTTTAAATATTTGTTCACTTACAGAATTTTTTATCAATAGGAAAAGAAAGATAGAAAAGGAGCCAAGCCAAATCCAAAAGCAAAAGGTACTTTTTTAGCATATTACAAATAAACGCGATTATGCATGATTGATTGTTGAAGTTCAAACCAATCAATTATAATAATTACCAATCGCCATGCATTTCCACGTATTAACGTCTCTCCAAAGAAACCAAAAGTGTCAATGTATCTTATCCAAATTTTGCTAGCACAGCCCCTCAACATTAACCTCATTTTTCAAGTTAATGGTTATTTATATTCCATCTAAAAAAGTCAAAGTTCAGCAAGAAATTTCAGCTTCTGTGCGGTTATTTGAATTTTATTTTTGCTAGAAGTTATTGTAAGCAACCTAACTTACTTTCAAACTTGTTTTAATTCAAAATATTTCCTTTCCTACTCTAGAATTAAGGTCCATCTACAGGGTGACAACAAAGTTCTGGCACAAACGTTTCCTGACCCCCCACTCAAAGCAAACACAGAATATTGACATGATTTCCAGAATATATTCACACACATATAACATTCACGAAATAATGTTCTTTTTGCAAATAGCCATCTTTTCCCTTAATGCAGGCCCTTAATCTCTTTGGAAATGCATTCGCGATTATACGCACGTCTTTTTTGCTAATCTCGTCCCATACTTTTTAAATAGAATCGTTCAAACCGCAATACTTGGATGAACTCCAAGATGCCCCCACACAGAGACGTCCAGGGGATTTAGGTCAGGGGAATAGGGAGGTCATTCTGTTGATGAAATCAACGCAGGAAATCGTGTTGTACACCACTCCTGGACACACTTGGCTCAATTTTCTGGTGCTAAATCTTGTTGGAAAGTCCAAGCATTGCGATTGAAATGTCTCTAACTCCAGGGTAGCACAATCTTCTCCAAGACCTCTTTTTGGTAGTAAGCAGCATTCATTTTGGCGGCATGAGTGAGGAAGCCAGTAGAGTCTAGCCTATTGCACAAACTCCTGCCCACACAATGATCAAAGCTGGGTGTTGGATTCTGCTGACGATGCGCTGAGCTGAATCAACGGCAGAAGCAGTTGGAGACCATATGCGTTTGTTTTGTTAGTCGAATTGGTGCTCCACAATGAATATCTTCTCATCAGAGAATAGAATTGGGCGATGACTGTTGCAGCAACTTGACCCGTTGCAGTCGTGTGGCTTTCGCTTTCAAGTGATGACCGGCTTGCAGCTTAAAGGGAATCGAGAGGAGATCCCCTCTCAACTCTTTGCGCACACTTTCACGATTCACTGCAATGGTTTGTGCAATTTTCCTGGCTGAACTCGTTGGTTTTCGCCTGATGTGTTGCCGAATTGCCTCCTTCAGTTTGCGGGTCCTCAAGGATATTGGCCTGCCAGATCGAGAGTGGTCAGAAGTGGCGCCTGTCTCTTGGAATCTTTTGAAAATGTTATAGATTGTTCTCTGAGGGATACCGATTGATTTGTGAATGACAGAGGGAGCAATTCCGCATTGGTGCAAAGCAACAACAGCAGCATGCTGAACTTCCATTCTAAAAATGAACAGTAGTAATGCACTTGATATTCAATAGCCAGTCAGCATTCAGCAATTATCAGCAGTAATTACAGTCAATTAACGTTCATTACTTTGGCAGCAAGCGTGATTGTTGTTAAATATAAATTGCTGGACAGGACTTTGTTATCACCTTGTACTTTAAAATGCATGTCGTAATGCTGTTTCAAAATAAAATTTTAACAATAGTACCTGGATAAAACTAAAATTTCACATCAATTAAAAATTTCATTACAGCCTCGTCCCAATTTATGATGTTTTGAAAACTTCCACTCATTTCGATTAATGAACATCCCATTATTCTATTTTAACAAAATTAATAGACTTTTGATTTATAGGTTTTCCTCTATTATTAGAGTACCTGTGCATTAGAAAGTGGCAATATGAGGTAAACATGGACCCGAACTCGACCCGATCATAATATTTAGAATCTGAACTGAACCAGAAAAATTAATACCCAGCCTGAAACGTTGAATTTGATTTGAGATTATGGCTCTATCTCCAATCAAATGATCATTAACATTAATCATTTTTCTGAAGGAGAAACAGCAATTCATTCGTATTACTTAACGTCTTGGATCTTTCTCAAATCAAGCTGTGATTAACATTAATATCTTTTTAATAATCAATTTAATATAATGTTTGTAGCCAGGTACTCGATGTCACTCTCTATTGTACATTATGCTGTAGTATTTAGTTGGCTAATGTTTAATAATATTACTACAAATGTAAATATATTGTTTATTCAAACATGGCGTATTGCTTTTGTAATGCAAGGATTTTTGTTTTTTAGAAAAAATGAAAAGTAAGTGCGTTTTATTGTTAAACGTTCTATTGGAAAATATTTGTTTTAGAATAATTATGAGATCTCTTTTTAGGTAAATTGTTGAAAATCAATTCTCTGAAATTCATTTATAAGACTAAGATCTCAATCAATACAAGATCAGTTACTTTTTTAACCTTACAATCAACCCAGTGATTCTTTCAAACATTTTAATGCTCTCAAAAAAAATTTTAAACACTCTTAACTCTTGAACTAATAAATATATTTAAAATTTGAAAACACCCCAAAATAAAGGAGTGCCCCCTTTGGCGCCGCGACCTCTGACTTTTTGCATGGCACACTTCAGTGAGTTTGCGAGATCTATGCATATATCAAGAAATAGTCAATGTTCTTTTTTACTTGCCCTGGCTCAAAACCTTAAATTGCATGAATATTAGGTATGGAGAGAATTTAATTATATTCAAAAGTTCGAAATTTTTAAAGAAAAATAGTTAACCTCTTCAACTACTAAGGTCACAATACTATGCTTTAGTTAAAATTTTCAGCATTGCATCCAACCAGTTCCTCAATTGACATTTGCATTACTCACGATTCACAAATTCTCTGTAAATGCAGAAAATTGGTTTGTCCTTCAAAAATGATGCCAGGCTGTTTACAATGGGAATCACGAAGTCCAATGTGCTATCTTTCAGCTAACTGATTTGGGGTCATATATATAAATTTTGCAATTGCCTTATCATTTTTTGAGAAAGGGAAAGGGTAAGTACATATAGGTTTTTGAAAAGATTTGCTTTGTGGAAATTTATAAGATCTCTATCAAAGCAAGTTATTGAACCTCAATTTTCTGAAATTCATTTATAAAACAAAAATCTCAATCAGAGATGGAAATTGCCCTGATTTCTGCAAACTGCTCATCCCGTCCAACATGCTCTGTGCCCCGCCCTAAATTTATGTGTTCACCTCTACCCCAAATTACCCCATCCAATAAAATTCTGTTCCAAAAAGTGTTTGCCTTATATTTTTTATGACAACTTCCTTAACACTATTCCATCACTGCCAAATATTTTGAATAATTCTTTACTGCTTCAAATGTCATCTACACAGTATTAACTACCAATGGGATTCTAATAACAGACATGATAATAATAATAATAATAGTGGAATGGAATTTATCTTAGCTTTAAAAATTTTTCATAACTCACACTCCATCCAGTATAATTGTAAATCACTTGTTTATGAAAATCAAAAAGATCTTATTTGTACTATTAAACGGAATCAAATTTTAGCAAGAGCTAGAAATACATGATAATTCATTTCTTCATTTGTGCAAGATTTACAAGGTAATCTGAATGATATAAAGCAGACAATTTCTTTACAATCTCAAAAATTGGTAATTTTCGGTTTTTCTCAACTAAAGATGGTCTTTGCCCTACTTTTTGCTCATGGTTACCTATTTATGAAAAACTTTGTCCCATGTCCTCTACTGCCACATCCAACCTCATGGATCAACCT
Source organism: Hofstenia miamia (assembly GCA_900660155.1). Classification (NCBI taxonomy): domain Eukaryota; kingdom Metazoa; phylum Xenacoelomorpha; order Acoela; family Hofsteniidae; genus Hofstenia; species Hofstenia miamia. The sequence goes on along the minus strand of CABFPE010000071.1, from coordinate 344,336 downwards.
GTTCACTTCCATCTCTGATCTCAATTAATATGAAGACAAATACTTTCTTAGTTTTGATTTTCTATTGGTATCTCGAAGTTTAATGTGATATATTTAAGCATCTTTGATTGGAATGACATGTGCAAATTTTGTAATGACTTAAATCTAAGAATGATAGTTTTTTAGAAAAAATGAAAGGTAAGCATGTTTTCTTGTTCACCGATATTTTGGAAAATTTTTGCTTTGCGGAAATTCCTGAGATCTCTATTGAGGCAGATTTTGAACACAATTTTTCTGAAATTCATATATAAAACTAGGATTACTTTATTAGTTTGTTAGGTTTCAGTTTGAATAGGGAGTGGATAATTATCTGGGTTTTGTAGAAACCGTTTCAGACTTGTCAATGAGCCGTAATTTCTAAGCTCGGCTCGGCTCATTTAAATTTTGAGTAAGTTCACCTTGGCTTGGCTTGGCTTGCCACAGAAAATCTTTTAATGAGGCTCATTTCAGCTCGGGATTTTTTTTAAAAATATTGTGCTCTCAGAATTTTTTCAATTGCTCTGCCTATTATTTAATAAACATTTCTAAAATACGATTATAAGTAAGGAATTTTGAATTAAAAAATCTGCCTAATCAAATTAACAAGCTGCACTATAAATTTGGTTTGCTTAAAAACGGCTCATTTTGGGTTCGTTCTATATCCAATACGCTGCTTAAGCTCGGCTCGTTAGAAGCTAGGCTCATTGACAAGTCTGAATCGTTTCCACTGTGTTTCACAATTATTTTAAATATATAACTGAATACTTTTCAAATTATAATTTATGTGCCTTAAATTTGGTCACTTTAAAAAAGGTTAATCTGAGTGGACAATTTCATCAAACATTTAATAAAGAAATTGAATGTTTACTTGATTCTTTACCTTGTCAAAGAAACCGCTATTTATTTCATAATTGATGCGATTTAATTGTCATTATCTCAAGATTCTGCCACAGAATTTATCATCATTTCTGTTCTGATCAGTGTTCTGGATCATAGTTTCTTCAAAGCTATCAACGACGTGTTTGCATAAAATATTTGTATGTCTTGGTAAATGTTGTGTTCTATCAGAAGCAAATTCACCTCTAGGTTATCAGCAACATTGTGTTTTTCACATTGTAAGCGTTTAAACCTAATGTTCAATTTTCAACTTTGTTAATTAGTTAATTTACCCAAGAGATGCACTGAAAATTTTTGGAACCTATACCTATTATTTCTTTACTTTTTACTTATTAGGTTTGTTTTCTCCTCCGCCTGTGGATTACTTCATGTTGAATTTTCAGTAGTATCGTTTATTACAAAGCATGTAATTGATTGACAAATGTTTTTCTGAAATTACTTTTTGTTTGCGTTTGTGATCTCTCACTATTTACAAGACTTCATACCAAGGCTACAACATATATTAACAAGTTAAGACTATCATTTACATGGTTGTAGATATCATCCACTTCCTCATCTATTTAGTAGTTGTAATATAATATAAATATTTGAGTAATTATTGTAAATAATCGAATGGAATTTCTCTCTCCACTTTTCTAATTAGCACTGACTTCCTGCTGATCAACTTTATGGACTGTGTTCATCAGATGTTGATTTCCATTTAAAAAATACTGTTTTTTCGTCTTCTCAATTGAGAAGCGATTGCAGCTCTTGGAATGTATCAACTCTTTTTTAAAAAATGGTTTATTGTTTTTTTAGACTCGCTATAATCAACATTTTACTTGTATTTTTTGATCAATTTCTACGTTTTTTGAACTATGATTAGAACATTTTTAGAAAAAACTAAACCAGCCAAAGTATATTTTCTCTTTAATACTCGCTTTTGGAAAGATTTTATCTCTATGGATGTTTTCACCTCCAAATATAACAAATAATTATTTGTGCATTACAATAAACTAGTTTTGCTCTAATGGAACATTTAAAGTGATGGACCCAAGGCCAAGTTAAATCCAAGTTTAAGTTACAATATGAGATTTATATAAAAAATGCCGGGGTATAGGCGTACAAGTCATTAATTAGCTTTCATTAACAAAAACATTTCTAACACTTAGTTTTAATATTGAAAAGGAATAGGAAGTTGAAAATAACAGCGGATAATGATAACAACATGATTCTAAAGACCTTCTTTACGCAATATAATACAAATATATAACAAAGATAAAAGTGGCATTAGTTGATTTTTTTACTATTTTATAGCAGGAGCGAGGAGCTATAAACAATATTTTTTGAAGAAAGTTGACCTTATATTATTTTCAAATATTTATGCAATCTATCACTACGGACATACGAGTTTAAATTTCTGTGTTTGTCTATTGAATTTGAAGATTTGCAAGATGGTTACATTTCATATTGTTAATATAATTTTTGCAATATAGGGAAGAAGCCCACTAGCGTGGAAGAAGACGATACAGCAGCATTGCCAATCGTTCTCCAGTTAGAAACAGTTTTAGAACAATGGAACTCTACAATCGAATGTGTGAAACAAGTCGAATCATTTTAATTTAAATTTACTTTATGGAATTTGATTGTACATGTGCTGATATTTTTATTTCAAATATTTTTAACATTCAATGTAAATACATGTAATTTAATTAGAACAAAAAAATCATTTATGCAGCATCGGTTATACAAAAATATTCCTTCCCTAATACATTAAAATAATATTTTTTTAAAATTTTATTTGAGAACTTTTAATTTACGGATGTCCTATAGAAATGCGTGTTTCTTTAGTTACATCAGAATTATACAAAAGTATTAGTGTGAATGATATCTAATGTTATTTTATTAAATAGTATTTAACGATTGAAGTATTTTTAACATTGAATATTAAAATAATATTGATGTAATTTTTCTCAGAACGACACTGCATTTTAATTTCACAGCACTAGTAAATTATAGAAGGATTTCAAAGAAATAAAATTTCTCACATGAAAAGCAGTAAAATATGAACAATGCTAAAAAAAACATTTTCACAAGGTTTTTGGGCTTTTGCATTAGGGCTGTGCAGGTAATCACACTTTCCTAAGGCAACCGATTAGTCTTATTAAAGCTCGTTAACTAGTACCTGCCTGTACTCATGTACGCACAATACGTGGGATTAGTATACAAATAACTATCTGTAAATTCTAGGTTATACTTTCAAATGTTTTCCATATATTCATTCTGCAATCACTTTGATAAACACATTAATCAAGTAAACGAATAAGTATGCGTCAGAACTAATAAGTCAAATTTAGTAAATAATCTTTTCCCGATATGGCAACTTTGCAACTGCTTAAATAATAATCCATTCTTTACAGGCTTACAGACAACTTGTGAAACTGCGGGTAGCGTTGGAATCAATAAACTGTGGGGTACGAATACCATAATTAATGCTATAATATATTTTGAACAAGCATTAACCCTCAACGAAGGGCGTGGGTGCGGGTTTTTCCCCGCACGTTGCGGTTTTGCTCTTGCGAATGCGGTAGTTGGTAGCACAGTGCGGGTACTGAATTTCAAATGCTACACGGGTTGCACTGCGGGTGAACATTATTATTTTGTTACATGTGTAATACTAAACTAATACAATATTAATTATATATTTGAAAATAAACGAAAGTATATACATAAGATCGCTGCAACTAAGTCTTAACACCAAAGATGATTGCATACATCAGCATAAATTTCCTATAATCAACGTTTAATTGCATAATAATATTTTTCAATAAAATAGTGCATATATAGAGGGAATTATTTGTAAATTGACGATGCTCAAGTTGAGCGAAATATATCTCTTTTAGTCTGTTTTTATTAAAAATATTATACTACGAGATATATTTGACATTATTCACTCAATTTACCAAATTAACAGAAAGTCCATTCGGTGATTGAAATTTTTTGGCTTAATCGACAGGCGATATTTAGAAAATAGCGGGTGCGGGTGAATTTTTCTAACACATGCGGTCGCGAGCCCACTCACTGCGGGTGGGGTGCAATGTGGTTATTAAAATTACACACGCGTCCATCTATGTTAACCCTTGTACTACCAAGGGGTTTTGATACATCATTAACTACCAAGGTTGGCATTTCGTTGAAACCCATATTTAAGCAGTTAAACTTAGTATCAAATTAGTTTTAAAGTTTTAAATTTTACTTTGATGTTTAAAAACAAGCAATTTGTACCAAGCATTTATTTAACACACATTACAATGAATCTTATAAGATAAGATAAGATAAGATAAGATTATTATTATATTTGAAAAATGTTTATGAGCTAAATTACTGAAAATCTTACGTACACAACTCGCATATTGTTTTCAGATGATTTTTGCATGTACATTGATTGCAGACAAAGCAGAGACCTTGTGTCCTATGATGCTCTAAACACAAATAGCATCGCCCTGTGGCATTTGCAGTTTCCTGTGTTACGTGAGTTGGCAAAAGGCCTATTATCCCTGCGTTTTGTTTCAAATCCATCAAAATACCACGGACGCCATTTGTTATCCAAGTATTGTTATACATGGTGTGACGAAACCTGCAACTTGGTCGACTACCATCGTTTGCCACATTTGTGAGAATTGCTGCATTTCATTGCATCATGTAGTAGAAACAATTGACGGTTCATCTACATGATCTCGGACGACAAGAGAACACGTGTGTGAGTGTGCGTGCGTGAGTGTGTAGATGCTATAGTAGGACTACAACAACTTTATTGTAGGTATACAAAAATTGTATAAGCAATAGGTAGCATCATGAGCAGATTTGGACATTAGCAAAACCCAACATTCTTACCGCGTGCGAACCAGTATGATAAATCCTTTGTCCATAGCTAAATGGAGAACATTTTTGTTCAAAATTTTCAGATATCGTAGAGAAACTAAGAAAATTAAACATGGAGAGTTTCAAACACTTTGGGTAAGTTTGAGTAGAAAATGGAATTTAGTGGTTTCAATAAAATGACAGCTTTGCTAGTACAAGCCTTAAGAAATTAATCTGTAATAAAACATTTCAAACTGTTTTAAGTGCTTTTATAAAAACGCACAAAGTTATTGTCAGTTTCCTTACAAAATTTGTATCTTTAAATTTACTAGATTTTAATATAATACATTTTACAAATCATATTGTATATATTCCCTGATATTGTATATTAAATATATGCTCAAATTTATGAAAATTGCAAATCAACTGGTGGCTATGCTTTCAAATTATATGGATTAGCTAAGGTCCATAAACCAGAGAATGCAAGTTATTGTGGTAGCATTAATTAAAACTTATCTAATAAACTAACTGCAGTTTTGTCGAAATTACCAGAAGCAAAAACCAATACTAATTCTAAGCATGATAAGATAGCAAAGCAAGATAGTAATAAGTTCATGGTATCATATGACACAAAGATTTTATGTACTAATCAAGAAGTCACTAGTTGCCTCAATAAGGTTATTGAAAAGCAGAAACATAACAATATATGATTAAATTATGATACAAACAAGATCCTCTTACTATTAGCAACAAAAAATACACTAATGGAATTCAGGGGAGTTTTTTATGTACAGAAAAATGGATTAGCAATGAGAAATTCATTTATCATTCCTCAATTGTAATATGATGAAAAGAATATATGATTCAGTTTCTACGAAAGATATATGGATGATACATTTGCTTTAGTAGATAATGAAAAAATGCAAACGAAATGTTACTTAATATAAATTTAATAGATAATAACATCAAATTCACAATCGAAAATGAAGAAATAACATTTTTAATTTCTTAAATGTTAAAATAATGAAGAATTCAAAATATTTTATACCTGGAATATTCAAGAAACCGTCAGATATTGGCTTGCTGCTAAATTTTAATTTAAATTCTTCAAGATCATGTAAAGATTCCTTAATTACAGGAGCAATGCATGCAGAAATTATCAAATCGAAAGCAAACCTAAGAAAAAATGGGTACCCAAACACTTTTATTGATAAAGGTATTAAAGAGACATTTACAGAAATAGTTACAACCAACAAAGAAGTAGGGGAACAAAAGAACTGGAAACTAATTCAACAATTTCAAACATCTTATAGATTATGGACTAAATTTTAAAGATTGCCAAAGTGAAATCATTTTAATTAGATCATCTCAACCAAGTCTGAATATCAAAGAGGATTACGTAGATAAATTATTACTAACAGTACTTATGATTTAGTAAAATAAAATACTTTCATAAAATCAAGTAAATTTAGAGATGACTTTGTAAGTCGAAATATATTTTTGAATTTTTATATTAAAGTTATTAAAAATCCTTAAGAATTCTCAACATGTTTTAAGTTTTCAAAGACAAAATGCAAATTTCATGTAGTGACATTGCTGCTCACTCGTACCCACAGACTGCTAACTTCTGCTTCATAAGGAGACTAAGTAATTAGTGAAAATGCATTACTTACTGTCCATTCAAAAATAGCAAAATTTTAAATAAACATTGATTTAGAAACAAATGTAGTAAAATTACATCAATTTTCAAACAAAGGAAAATCACAATACCTATAAGACTGCACGAAATTTATGCATTGTTACTATAAGGAAAGCAAGTAATAATTATTCATGCTCAGAGTATCAAAATCTTTCATCACAAAAAATCCATGGGAAATTATTACCAATTAATTAATTAAAAAAACATGAGAACTGAAAAAATAGAACAAACATATTATAAAGAAGAATCCATTACAAAACAAAAAAGAAATTTGCAATACTTTTATTGTGCAATACTTTTATTGAACGATATATATATATATATATATATATATATATATATATATATATATATATATATATATCAAACTCCTGCTTATTCAATTGTAGCCTTCACGTTATTTATTTATCTATTTCCAATTTCTTCCAAATGTTTTTCAAAACATAAAAGCATAGTTTCTTCTAGTCAACTTTGCCCATTTGTTCTTGTCAAGCAGTTCTTTATCATTCTGAACATACTAAAAGATCGTGCATTGGAATAAACAAACACCAGCATCCATAGCATATACTCATAGGTTTCAATAAGATAAGGAAATTTGCGATAAAAAGTTTACAATCAATGTATGATGCCATTTTAATGTGTGAGATTCAATAATTATTCAAGTATTTATAAAGAAAACACAAATCGCTTATTCAATTTTTATATTGCAAAAAATGTAAGCATCGATGGACTTCTAAATTTTGTAAATTTGTTGTTAACGTTGGAATATTTATTGCTCAAATTTACTGACTTTTAAATATATAGAGTATTCCATTCTACAAACGAACTTGTCAATAATGTTTTGTTTTGCCATGTAGTAGAGTGCAACATTAATGCATGTTGTTTACTTGACACACACACTTTATGTTAAGCATCATAAATATGTCAATCTCAGCGAGCCATGGATGGTTGACACTGGCATTGAGACTGAAGCAAATCCTACCAGTTAACCACCCAAGTTGACACTCGCTTTTTATTCAATTCCTGTCTTACTTAGTAGTTGAACTATGCTTCATTTTTCATGCATGCAATGTGTTCCGATTTATGAATTAGGAACTTTTAGGCGGATGGTATCAATATTTACATTTCAAGTTATTATTAATAGCTTAACATCAATTATGCTCTCCATTAACCATAAATCATAATTAGTAGGAGTTTGAAAACTTAGTAGAACACAATAAGCGTATTGTATGATGCGGGCTTATAGTTCTGATCTAAATTTGAAATATACTTCTTCAAATTCGTTTTGCGATACCAAGTGCGAAATTAAATTAAAAATAGCAAAACAATTAGTTGAAATTCAAAGCTAGAAAAACCCCGTTAATTAAGAATATGTTTGTACTATCACTATCATTATTTATGCACTAAACATATATGTACATGTACATGTATATAAAAGTTGCTAAAAGAGAGCCTTAATTCAAAATTTTGCGGCTCTTTTAATCCTAATCACAGATGAACTTAATTTGAAAGGGCCGGCTTAAAGTATTCGAAAAAACTGGCCGAAGAAGTGGTCGACATTTCAAAATAGCCTACAATTTCAAAACAGTGCACGTAATCATCACAAATGCAGTAATGCAATATAATTTATCAGCAATTAGTTAAAAATTATAATTTGCATTTTAAGTTTTTCAAATTCAGTGTATATAGAATGCCCACAAATTCTGAGTACATAGGGGATAAATACATGCCTTTAGAACAAAACCATTTTAATTTAACTATAATGTTATGAAATTATATTTTCAGTGTTATTTCCATTATTTGCAATACATAATAAAAATTGAAATTCCTATGTACCCAACACTTTGTGGACACCTTGTAGATTTTATTACAAGTTTCTCACATACAATTTTTTTGAGGCACACCAAAAAATTAATGTCCCTTAAAAGAGCCGTACGTGGACATAAGTTATTGCCTATGTCCACCTCGGACCCTAATTTACTGAATCATTAATGCTCAATTTCAATTTTTTGAGAACGGTGCTGGTGTCAATTCCTTAAAATTAACATAACTATCTTTATTGAAGATGCATTTATTTGTCATTACTTGAAAAGGATTAAGTTTTAAGCCGCCAGTGTATCACATTTTAACATGTGAATGAAGGCAAGGCTATAAATCTCTTGATAATGAATTTGCATGCTAAAACTATTAATAATTTTTTTCTTGCGCAAGAAGACAATCAAATAAAGGATAGCATTCCAACATGCGCATTTGCAAAGTTTAAGAATAATCAAATGTTTTGATATGAACATTGGTTTTTAGGAAATTCAGGTTTACACCAGACTTGTCAATGAGCCGAGCTTCTAACGAGACTAGCCGAGCCGAGCCGAGCCGAGCTTGAGCAGAGTATTGGATTTACAACGAGCCCAAAACGAGCCATTTTTAAGCAAAACCAAATTTATAATGCTACTTGTTAACTTGATTATGCAGATTTTTCTTATATTTTCATTCAATATTCCTTACTTAAAATCGTATTTTAGAAATATTTATTAAATAATAGGAAGAGCAATTGAACAAATTCTGAGAGCACAATATTTTTTAAAAAAATACCGAGCTGAAACGAGCCTCATTGAAAAATTTTCTGTGGCGAGTCGAGCTTGGAAACTACGGCTTGTTGACAAGTCTGGTTTACACAGTGCAATAATAGGTTGATACGAAGAAAAGCGTTGTAACGCAACACTTAGTTGCCCCATGTTGTGTGGTGATATTTAGAGATTAGTGTGTGTTGGTTTTGAATCTTATTCAACGGTGTTTATATTGGCAGTAACAGATAATTGTTCACAACTATGTTTCTCAGACTAATTGTCATTTTGAGTTTGGTGGTGTTTCTCACTGCAGGCATTGTTGGTTCTACTCTCCTTTACTTCAATCATTTCCTGATAGCAGTCGTCGTCTTATCAATATGTAAGTGGTTATTTACTTAATTACTACACCTAATAATGGATGAAATCAATGTTGCGTTTCGCAATTTTTCGAGGGTCTACCACACATATTAGCGATTTTCAGGGCCGTGGCTGGAGGAGGGTCAGGGGGCCACGGCCCTCCCTGTTGGGCCACTGTGCCCCCCTTTCTCTTGCCATCTTGGATACAAAACTCCATAGTATTAATTCTAATATTCTGTAACTAAGTTAGAGTGAATATCTTTTAATTGAAATATATATAGTACTAATGCCATTCTATTAACAAATTCAATGAAAAAGTGTAAAACTATTTCATATGAGTAAGATTAATTTATTCAACTTTGCGGGGCCATGGCCCCCTAAATTTCAAATGCAAGCCACGTGAAGTGATATATCAATTCTGATGTGGAAACCAAGATGTTCATTTAGTAGCTTTGCTAATTTTGCCAATTATAGAATACAATTAGTGTACACAGTTTATAATTTTAGTGTCTTATTTTTAAATAGTTGAGATTTAGATAGCACAAATATTTTTCCTATTCTGAGATTTATTGCATTCATTTTAGACAACATACATTCAAACTGGTGGACAGAAGATTCAAAATTGTAGGGACAACGAAATAAGTAGTGTTAGATGCATTACAAAAAATACACGTGATGCAATTTTTCTGCATACAAATTTTCGTGCAGCTTTTCATTTGTCCAATATTAATGTAGTCAATGAAACTATTTGCAGCTAATTTTCTTTTAGGGCTGTTGAAAACAAACAATAGAGTGATTATATAACTGATTTAATGGATTCTAATGTGATAGTAGCGTTATCAAAATATATAACCTGTGACGTGTGACCCGAAGCATGTATATTAACACTAAGTTTAGATTGGAAGTTTCTCGTACACAGTGCAATTACATATAATACTAAGCACTGGACCGAGTTTGGGGCTATTTATTGTTAAATCGGCCTAATTATTACGCAAGCAAATAAAAAATTAACCAGACTGCAATGAATGCAATACACACATTTGTAAATGGGCCGCATTTCTTGGTCTTGGCCTGAAACAATTTTTCAACCAAAACATTTCGACCCAAATCGATCTGCACAGAATTTACCAAACAAGATTTGAGGTAAGTAGTGTTCTGAGTTACAATCAATGTCGTCTGGGATTTATTGGGACAATTTTGGTTTTCGAGTCGAGTTAGAGTTACTCGGTCCGAGTTCGAGTTTTTACGTTTCGAGTTCGAGTATTTTTTAAAGAAAATTCCAAGTTTGATCGGGTTTTTTTAATTCCAAGTTTTTTAGGGTAAAAAATATATATTTTACAATAATTTGGATTAATAAAGTAATTGAAATTTAAATAATATAATTTTTAAGGTATTTTCGAGTGGATTTTCGATTGATCGAGTTCGAGTTTTGAGGATTTCTCTTACGAGTTTTTCCAATCGAGTTTTGCTAAAACCCTGGGGCTATACAAGATGGCACAAATTTCAGAAAATTTTTAACTATTTTTCATAATTTTGAATAAAATAGTAGTCAGGCCATGGGACTACATAATTAAAGCTGGGCACCAGCCGGCTGAGCCGCCGTTGCGAACATATTTTATTTCAGTCAGCCACCGGAAAATTTAGACGGCTGAGCCGATTGATTACTAAAACTAAATCAAGACAAACGAAATGTATCACAAAAAAGAAACCGCATTTAATGTCTTTGATGTTGTAGTGATGTTTAAACTTGATTCGGGTATGTCTTATTAATCAGATTGTTTATAAGCACATGATGAACCTTTTTGCAGATCGATAGTTTCACAATACTGCTTACATCAGATACGGTTTTTACAGGGTTATAGGCCTTATAGGGTGTCTATATGGAATATTATGCTGTGTAATCCAGTTCTATAGATGTCGCTCAGGCGGCTGTGCCGCCGCCGAACTTATCGGCTCTGCTTGCCAATAGTAGTCAGCTGACGGCGGAACAAACTCTATACAGAAGACAGGAACGAGCAAATAGTTAACCCAAACAACCTGTGCCCCTAAAGTCACGAACCGCATTGTTCACATTCGCACCAGGCCTATTAGGAAATTTTGGGAATCTTGGGGTTTCAAAATTTCTATGGGTGAGCGTGCTTTCGTGTTATTGCCAAAATTTGTAATAGAAAATATTCATGTTTTTGAAGTACTTTGAAATATTAACTCTTTTTCAGTGGAAAAACATTCGAATTCTTTCCATACCTAATATTCAGATAATAAAATTTTCCAATGCCCATAACAGCAACAACTAAACTTTGTTTTTTGATAATAGACTATCCGTGTGCAAAGTATATAAGGAGATATCGCGCGAATTAAAGGTGAAATTGAAAGATAGAGACAATTCTCTATACAGTGTACTTTAACATTTGGAATGTCTATTATTTTGTGAATTATGACGGTTTCCAAGTTTTTATAGAAACCATCAAAAATAGTAAAAAAATCTTGGATTTTTTAGGGTTAACTTAGCTCGGTATTCTCGAAAACATCGTCCCGTATCATTTACTATTATGGTTGTAGAACTTATATATTTCGAAAAATAAACCTGTCATTTTTAATTTTTTAAAATTTGCATTGCTTTTCTAAAACTCAAACTATGCTTTTCAATTTTTGTTCAAGCAAAGCGAAATATTTAAGATGATTTTGTAGTTGTAGATTTGGTACAGCACTAATCCCTAGTGGAATATTCATGATGGCATAACGATTGTTTGACAAAAAAATCACTACTTTTGGAATTTCTCAAGCCAGGAAATATCTATAATACTGAGTTATTGTGGTAATACCTGCACAATTTCTGTTATTATTGTGTATTTCGTTGAGCTATGTTATAGTTGTGTGATAAATATTATTTTAAATACGGAAATTAAATCCAATTTAATTCGTATTATAAAATATGTTGGGACACACAGCGGTTATTTAAATGTTTATTTCTCCTTTATCATTTTGGCTGTGCATTATGTAAAGTAGAGTTGGACATTATGCAATATAACCAAGCATCGTTTAGGTTTCTCAAGCTTTACTACAGTTACTCTTATTGTTTGTTACAATTGCGGGTTTTTCAAGAATCACGCAAGACATTTGTATTGGTATTCTGGTTTATACGCGCTTTATTCGTTAATCGTCTGCTGTCTAACTGCTTATTATATTGTTCTACAAAGACACATTAAATATCATCCGAAATGTATGGGTTTATATTTAAATATTTTATACATTTAATGAATTGAAAACAATAATATCAATGATAATAATAATAGTTACAAAAATCGAGATTACTCCAATTTTTTGTCTTACAGGTTGCTGCAAATTTAATGATTCATAACATGCAGGAGAGAATATGATGCTATCAACACAAGAAGGAAGGTTCTACAGAGAAGTAGATTTAGGTGAGATGCTATAAAGTTCTTGGATAGTATATGCGGAAATAAGAGGTCAGAGATAGAGAGTGAACAGGGGCAGAACGATTTCAGACAACAAGAAGAAGTGATCACAACTTCGAATTTGAATGAAGCTCTAAAGTAGATGAAGATTTGTAAGGCACCAGCGGAGATAAGATCCATAGGTATTGACGGAAGAAGTTCAAGAGCGTTCATGAGATACTCGCAGCAGCAATGGAAGAGTGTATCGTGAGTGCTTGTCCATAGTTGATGGTAGTGAAGAATGATAGTGAGGCAATCAACTTCAGGCCAATAACATGTCTGCTAACAACTTGGAAATTACTAACTTCCGTGATTTCGAATAGGCTGACATGTTAGCTGCAGAAATGATGCTGAACAAAGAGTAGAGGATGTAAATATCAGTTGTTAATAGAGCAGGCAGTGCTGGAGAATTGTAGGAGAAGTCAGAAAAACTTAGCAAAGCAATTGTTAGACTAAGGCAGGCATATCACAGCATATTGAGGACCCTAAAGGCTAATTGATTTTCATGGAAATATGGTAAGTTTCATGAAAGAGAAAGAGAAAGATGGGAAAATAGCAGACTGACATGGACGGAAACAGGCTGGAATTTAGACCGAGCATGTTCCAGGTAGACAGCTTAACACAATACTGTCTGTAGTTTGCTTAATCCCAATCACAGAAGAAGATAGGATAGTGTATAAGTTGGAGAAAAATAGTAGAGCAGTGAACACCTATTGTGCATGAACGACCTGAAAATGCATGCTAGTTCAAAGATGTTTCAGAAGTAGGTTGAGATATTGGAGAAGGCAAGTAGAGAATTTGAGTTGGAGCTTGGATTAGGAAACAATGAGGCAGTGACAATGTTCAGAAGCAGTGGTGATAAGATTGAGGTGGTCCAAGTATTTAGGAGAGAGGGAGAACAGATCATGAGGAAATAATGACAAGACTAAGGAAACAATACGAGAGTGGGGTAAGGAAAGTACCACAGAAGTCAGCATTTAATGGATAGAACAACATAATAAATATGTGAACTATATCAGTGTTGAGATACTCGGCAGGAATAGTTAGATAGTTAGATGTAAGAAAAAGTTGGAGACACTAGATTACCTAAGATTACCTAATAGCAACATGGTACATTTGAGGTTGAATAGATAGTATGTGCTAGAAGCAGTAGATAAGTGGCATGAGTATAATTTATAGAGAATGAGAAGGCTAAGATACTGTGGAACTTCAATATAAAGACTACTAAGGTAATAGAAGCATGGAGGCCAGACTCTAGTAGTGGTATATTAAGAGAAAAGAATGTGAACAGTCGGGGGCCTATCCAGAACAGGGGGGGGGCAGGCCCCCTCTAAAATAAGTATAGTTCATTAAAATGGTGCAAACAAATTACAAACCAAATTCATTTGTACCCAATGGGGTGCATCAAATTTTGTATTCAAATTAAATAGGTTGGGCAAACTTAACCAACATGCACCTTCTCCAAAATTCGAAGAAACACTTCTGTGACTTTTCAAAGCCTAGCGCAGTAAATTTTATCAAAATATTCAACGCAATTTGACGAGTAGGCACACATTCATAGTTTTATGTGAAAATTTTGTACTTTACTTGATCCTATATCATTAAAAATGCACTAAAAATTTCTCATTTGTAGTGTAGAATGAAATCCTATAATTTGAAATACTTAATGTATTTAACTTAGTGCTATTTTCGTGAAGAATGTTACACAAAAATACCGTTGTTTCTAAAAATAATCATATTTTGTTGAAAAATTTGATACAATTTGACGCAATTGCCTTCATCAATATTGCTACTTTGGGCTAAAAACAATGAGGCGCATAGCTTTGAATATTAAAAATTAATTACTTTTTAACCAGCCACAGTATCGAATTATGCACTTAGAATCTTACCTTACATTGAGCCTCCTCTAAATATATTCTGTTCCACCACTGTAAACAATGATAGACATAGCTGAAGCAAATGTCAGGAATGTAGGAAGCAAGATAAGATAACAATTCTTGACAAATGATAAAAGTCGATAATGTCAACACACCTTTATAGTAGGTTTCTAGACATTTTTACTGTCCTACCCAAATAAATTTTGACTATGCTAATGTACAGCAAACCCGATAAATTTACTCCCATTTTATGATTAGTTATTCGTTTGTAATATATTTATACATTTCTAACATACTTTTAGCCTAATGAAATTAATGTTTGTTTGTTTTATATGCAATTTAACAATAACATTGGTAAGCAGACATAATTTAGCCAGGTTGATTGATAACTACTGGACGGCAGTACTCCTTTGTTTAACCTCAGTAGCTTGGTCATTTTTTTCTGCAATCATTGTTACCCATCTCTACTTCAGAATCACAAAATTTAGATATGTGCAGCAATCGTCTGTGGATAGCGGTTAATGAATTGAAATATATTTATTAAAATATTTTGTCTATTGATGCTATTTTGAAAAAGGTTTTTGTATTGTGTTCTAACGCCATCTAGCGTCATTAATCTTATTTCTATTAGCGTTACAAAGCGATTTTCCACATTCTTAAAAAACTTTATCCAAGCCTGTTAAAAAATTTTGAAAGCCTTTTATACGTACAGATCTATGGGGCTGCGCCCGCACTTGCATTGAAGAAAATTTGTTCCAAAACGTATTGTTGTATTTTAACAAGACCTACTGTAATCACGCCTGGCGATTTGCAGTAAAATTCACAAAAATGAGGCCGCAAACACACTTCGCCACAGACCAAGATTTGATGCAACAAATCATTTTAAGTAACCAAATCAAAGAATTAGCTATTGTACACATCTATGCACCTTTTAGAGCAATTTGCTTTCTTGAAAATTGCAAAAACCGCCTTCAAATATAATGAGGCCATTAACAATAAACAATCATCTTCCTGCAGATCAAAATTTATGATTTGACCTCATAAAAATTAGCAAATATAGATATACACAAGCAGAAATGTAGCTCTAACATTTCTACTTTGAGATGAAATATTTCTAGAAATTTAACTTACTTCATTGCTTGTGAAAACCTTTAATTGTTTGATGAACCCTTTTTTGTCTCCAAGCAAATGCAATGGTTGTAAATTTGATGGGAATTTTTTATATTCTTTGTATTACTTATTTGGACAANTGTATTTTAACAAGACCTACTGTAATCACGCCTGGCGATTTGCAGTAAAATTCACAAAAATGAGGCCGCAAACACACTTCGCCACAGACCAAGATTTGATGCAACAAATCATTTTAAGTAACCAAATCAAAGAATTAGCTATTGTACACATCTATGCACCTTTTAGAGCAATTTGCTTTCTTGAAAATTGCAAAAACCGCCTTCAAATATAATGAGGCCATTAACAATAAACAATCATCTTCCTGCAGATCAAAATTTATGATTTGACCTCATAAAAATTAGCAAATATAGATATACACAAGCAGAAATGTAGCTCTAACATTTCTACTTTGAGATGAAATATTTCTAGAAATTTAACTTACTTCATTGCTTGTGAAAACCTTTAATTGTTTGATGAACCCTTTTTTGTCTCCAAGCAAATGCAATGGTTGTAAATTTGATGGGAATTTTTTATATTCTTTGTATTACTTATTTGGACAAAAATTTAAACTAATTCCCTATTTGCAAGAGTATTTCTTGGTACTTTTCGTTTTTGTACTGCAAATCGCCAGGCCTAGTGTTGATATAATAAGGCAGTCTAATGCTCTGAAAAAAATACTGTGTAAGTCCCGTCCAGGCACGCCGTATGCAGTCAGCGCTTGGCATGGGAATTTCTGACTTCGCGCAAAGGCGTTTCTAGACGAGAAAGCACCAAGTCGCGAATTGAAGTCGATAGAAAAAGAAAAGACAATTATCTATTTTGTAGTGTTTTCAGATTTTAATATCTTCATTAGTTCGTGAGTTATATATAAGCATTGAAAAAATACTTGGGGAAACAATCACAACTTCCTAGTATAATTAAGGTTAAACTACTTGTACATATGCATTTTTCATTTGGGAAGTTACTAAGTGCATCTCACTTTTTTAGTTTTATTTTATTAAAACTGTACTTACAACTTCCTTTCTTGTAAGCAAGGTGAAAATTCATTTTAATTATTAAGATTTTGCTGTTTGCTTTAGAGTTGGAATCGGTTTGGTTCGGTTTCGCGTACAAAATCCCAAAAAAATCGTGTACGGTTTCGTGTAAGCCCACATGTTCCGGGAAAATGCCAGCTATTTCAATTACATTTAAAGAATTGTTCGTATTGACAAAAATAGTAAGCCCATCAGTTCCTTTGACATTACTTCTGATATTCATTCGATTTCTTTTCGTATCAGGACACAACCAAAGAGTGGGATTTAATATTATTAGCAGTGCATTAAAAGTCTAAAGGAAGAAAAATAAACTATCATTCGTTTGAAATTTTGAAGGTCACTTTGCCATCTGGCATTTTGGGTAGGATTCTGAAAAGATGCCGTGCATTTTGGAAAATTTCTGGTACAGTCGGTTTCGGATACGTGTTTAAAAAATCGGTTCGATTCGGTTCCAAATTCTGTACCCGATTCCAACTCTGGTTTGCTTGACTTAAAACCAAACTTGCTCCATGAACAATTTTTATCTGAAAATTAGGTTATATGAAAAGTTTTCTTAAATTCAATTTAATAAAGTTGTGAATGATATTATTTGACAGTGCTAAATCTATGGGAAAAATAACGTTGATAAAGCATTCTAAACGCATAAACATCAACTTTAAATGTGCAAGAACAAGGCCTATTGAAATGTTTATAGTAGGCCTTGGCAAAAAATATTGCAAATACATACTGAACTTAAAATTTATAGCATGCCATTAACAAGAAATGGTGTATACGGTGGTCGAAAACGAATGTTTGTATTACAAATTTCATGGATAATCATTTCAATTTAAACGCCTGCTGCCAAATTTTTCTCAAACTTTCCAAAATAATATACTTAATACTTTATTAAACGTTTGTAGCTTTTGTACAAAACATAGATATGCAATTAATCGAACAAATCAAGGTAAGATTATATGAAAATCATAATAAAATAAAAAATAATAATATTATAAACGTACCAAATACAATTGAAACTTTCTCTACGTATTACCTTTTTTGAATATACAAAGTTATTTTAATCTTCAAGTACTTTTTCCATTAAAAATTGTTTGAATTCTTTAATTTTTGGTTATTTTAAGAACATTGATTGACAGCTTATTTCACAATTTTCCATGTAGTTGGTGTAAATGCATTTTTCCGATAGCTTTATTAAATTTGTACAATGTAGAAATTTGTAAATTTATACATAGGAACGATTATGCAATACATATAATCATTCAAGTATTTGCTTCCATAGAATGCGTGTTGTTTATGTATTAACCTTTAGTGAATTGTGTAGCGTGCTATTCAGCCAGTTTAAAAAAACTTGTTGAAAATACCTTAATATTCATTTATGAGATCCGGATAATATACTAAAATTAATTTATAAATACAAGAAAAGTGGTTTCGCAGAAATTACAAACTAAGTATGGTGAGGCAATTGTTAAGTGTGATAATGTTCAAGATCGTTTTTACTAAATCAACTTATTTCATCGTAAGTAAATTCTAGAATAATCACTTTTGAGAATGCCTTAATGTTTCATGTTAATCCTAATATCTTCATTTGAGACGTCTGTGCAATGTTGTGAATTGACTTAGGTTTGGAAAATGTCATTTCAATTGATCTGCCTTTGTTAGTGTCAAACTTGTAGAATTTCAGCTAGAACATCTAGAATTACAAATCAGAGTGCAAAATGGGCGTGGGTTTGCACGAGTTGGACGGTTCGAGCACAAGTACATATCACAAAAAAATTCAATAAAAATACGTGTGATTTGTGGGTTTATATATTTTGAGTTATCAGTATTTTTATTATGGTTTAATTCGAACTAAATATTATTGAAATTTACATTGCGAGTGCAAAACAGGTGTCAACTTAATTTTTCTGCAAGCCCGTTTGCGCGTGTGTATTCATGTATGCAGCTGAGGTTCACCGATTTCCCAAATTTTTAAAAGTCATTTATCAATTATTTGGTAGACCGAACAAAGCGTGATGTTGCGCCTTTATATACAGTACATGTAATTGAAATAATTTAATATTGTCAATATTATAATATCTTGGTGAATCGACATCTGAACCATACAAAAACTTAGAATAGATAGTGATTATGCACATAAATTATTAAAAATGAATTCGAAATAACACTCAAATACAAAATCATCAAAATTTAACAAAGATAAAGACTGAAACTTTTAATAAGCACTTGTTCAAAAAATGCTAGTTTTTTCACTTACCTAGCGATAGCTTTCTGAAAAATGTAAAAAATAATTTTGAACAAAATGAAGAAATATTTTGTCAGACATAGCAATGAATACTGCAAATTTTACGATAGCAGATAAATTCTCTAAAAATGTGGAAAATATGCATTAATCATTATGCAACAAACTGAAAATGTAAAAAGATAAACTGCATCAATTTTTTAAAACTATATTCAGCATACATTAAATAACCACTGTATGAACATTCAACGTATGATATGCAAAAAAAATTCGCTTGCTGGATATGGGTTCAAAAATTTTTTTTCCTGAAACTGAAATTTGTACATAAAAAATTTAACCCTTTCCAAACACGCAACGTAAAATTTATTTAAATAAAGTGAATTATTATGGCTTTCCATCAACAATGGAGTTCGATACAAATTTCTCAACTAAGTATTTCAATTTTTCACTTTAAAACTTTAATTCCTCAATATAAAATTACATATTTTTTGTTAACATTGTGTATAAATTTTTGCTTATATATTTGATTTATTGATTAAGGATAATAAATCATTTATAGTTTAAAATTAACAGAAAACGTAATAAAACAATCATTTCCTATAAATTTAAAAGTCCATCGAGGATACATCAATTTTCGCAGATGAAAGCAAACGTATTGTGCTCAATTCGTACTTGTTAAACATGCTGCGTTGATAAGAAATTTTTTTCGCAAGTTGGTCCAGAGAGGTTTTGAGTGAAGCAATAGATTCGTTGCTATCTTTAACTTGGGATTGTAGTCTTTCTAATTCCAACTGTCGAATTTTCTTATCATCCATTTCACTTAGAATCAAAACTTCTGTGTTCAAAGATTTCTCTTGGCGGCATTTTAAAAACGAGATAAAAGGATTCATGTGCTGTTCTATATGGTACTTGCATTGAGAATGGAAAAAACCTTTGCAACGTTTGCATATGAATGTTTCAAAAAATATAAAGACCTTAGCGGTACATATGTTGCACCGAATGTTCTTTAGATATGGAAAAAACTTTGTGGACTTCAACATAACATAGCGACTCATAAGAAAATCATGACTTTTATATTCACCTACTTTAGTTCTGAAGCAATATGCAGCTTTTAAATTTATGGGGAAGAGATTTACAGCTACAAATCTATTGCGGTCTAAGTAAATTCTTAAGTCTTCTCTATCAATCACACTTTCTGGATAAAGTCTCATTTGCTTATCGATACGATATTCATAACAATAAACATGGAGGTACTTTCCACATTGATAGCAGAAGTAACAGAATCCAAAATATGGAATTACTTTTTTGCAAAATGCACATATACGTGCTCCAACTGTCCTCAGTCTATCACTTAGGGAATGTTCCAGCCCCTTATTGCAAGCCCCTTTTATAAGATCCTGATCAAGATAAGCGAGTTGGATTTCTTCACTAATATTTTCATGGACTGTAACTCGGATATCGGATTCTGTAGAATCATAAGGAGGCCTTGATCCATGCAATTTTTCGGATTCTAAAGATTTCCCTTGGATATTCTCTACAATGCTTTCAATATGTTGCACTATATCCATCCCGACTTTCGCATGGCACTTGTAACCAATTTTCGTTTGGGAATGAACGTATTTGTCATCCAAGTTGTCAAAGACGAATACGTTATCAATGTTCTAAATATAAATCCTATAAAATTTAGAAATATGGTTTACATATTCTTTCATTAATAAACTTAAACACGAAATCTACTAGACTTTATTTCACAAATAATTATCTGCACATGCCCACATGTAGCGAAAAAATGTTATGAAACTTCAATTCAGTGTACTTATATTTCGTTTATCAGTGGATTAGCATATATTTTAGAAGTATGGGGATGGTCTAGTAACAATAGATGGAAAAATATATTACTCATGCCAGTAAGTTCAAGGCAGTTATTTATGCATTATTCTAGTAGACAGCATGTACCGCTCTCAAAGCGCTTAAATAGTTACTGCACAGAAATGAAAACAGTTAGATCAACGGTTACTTATAATTAGAAAGATAGTCGCCTCGTTTTTCTGCTACTGTTGGTTAAGGACATCTATATTAGGTGTCGTTGCTGTTATTACATTGCAAAATTTGACATTATAAACGTAACAGTGAATCTGATGTGGGGATCAGTGACACATCTGCTTTCAAGTACAAGTGTTCATTTTTCTGATGATTAGCAAGTAGACTGGCCGTGAGAGTGGGAGCTTAGGGAATCATACATGAAAAAGGGATGGGAATAGTTTTCAAAGTGAACAATGCCCATAAATTGATACTATTAAAGGCAGAAACCATTTTTCAATCATTTAAAGAAAATAATATTCGTTTTTTTGAAATTTTGTCACAACTTTCAAAAAGCATTCAGAAAGTAAGCTCACGTACTTCGTGTGCAACAACCTTATCTCAGAAGAGAAGAGGAAAGGTGCTGAGGAAAACCCCTTCTTCAGAAATAATGCTACATCTCTAATTTGAAGGAAAATTAATTTAACCCCAATATTTTTTGACTTTTTTAATAATAATCATTCTTTCACTATTTTTCTAGTTATATACATATTATTCTAAAAAATCTAGTATTTTTATTGCTATCTTCATCAATAAATTCGCTTCAGAACTTCAGGTTAGAATGACATCGAAACATTATTTTCTCAAAGTATTTGATTTATTTTTCCGCTACCACCTTACCAAATTTTTTGCGTTGTTGTAGCATTGAAAACTCATTTTTCAAATGTTTTAGCACTTCAGTCCATTTGCTCACGTCAACACCCATTATGATGTCAGAGAATCAGAATATCGACTTGTTTTTTTCTTAGTATATTCAGCCATATCTTAGCTATAGTCCCGCCAAGTTTCGCTGCTTGGTGATGAATATGATTTTATAAGGACCTCTTGGAGCACCCTTCAGTCTTAAACGAAGAAAAAAAGCCTGACCGAGATAGGGTGAAATGTTTGAACCGATACAAGATTTACTTAAAAAAGAGCCCGATGATTGTGATAGAAAATTGGAGCGACTTCAGCAAAGATGAATAAAATGGTTTAGTTTTTGTTTTAATTTTTTTCAGAAAAACAATTTTTTTGTTTCTCTAGATTCTTATTTAAATTAATTCGCATGCAGTCAAGTCCATCTGGTTCTTATGGGATTAACAGGCACAGCACTTGGCATCTGGTTTTTAGATATTGGCTGAGATAACTTTCAAATGTTGAAGATATTGGACAAAGATATACATTCAGGTTTTCTAAAAGAGTTGTGTTATGTTGCATACTTAAAATGATTATGAATAGCACTCCTTTACTAAAATTTGAGTTCAAAGACATAAAAAAATTTTGTGGGAAAGTAATTGCCAATAAATGAAAATTTTATTGTTTGTAGGAATTCCCACACATGTTTTCAGGAAAATACTTATTAGATAGGAACAGAAATTGCTATCAAATGGCCAGCAAGCGTTGAGTTTTTCATTGCCTCTGCACATACCTTATTACCGTTGCAAAATTTTGTGGTGCAACTGTAGAGAACTCCAAGCAGTCATCCAAATACTGATATATAAATCTCTAAAATTGTAACCCTTGCCAGCTTATAAACACATTGCTATTAGCTGGCATGGTAGAGGAACAATGAACGTTTTGGCCTTTTCTAACCATTGTGGTAAGACTTTCACATGTTCATGATTGCTAACCCACAGATCGATAAAATTTAACAATTTCAATTTATTTATGAAACAGATATAATAAAAGTGAAAGCGTTTAATAGAAAATGTTTTCCAATGTGACAAAGGCTCCAATTAAGCAAAATCCAAATTATATGAAAGCCGCAAAATTCACAGAAAAAAGCATTTTAAACTAAAATTTGAACCTTCATGTCTTTATTATTAAATGCCTCACTAACTTTAATGTAATTTTAGAGAACACTGGCAATTATCCTTCATGTCAGAATCTCAATCACAATAAAATGGCAAGCAAGTTTTACTGTGTTTTTAAATTCAAATCACATATAAAAGTCCGTGCAATTCTCTCTTCCCATTGTTGTTTATTAGAATACAGCTTAGTTTTTGACCCGTAAATAAAATGCAAATGAATACTGTAAATCGAATGAAATTGTTATTTTATCTTTAATCAAATTCTTTGAATTATGAGCTTTTCGCAAATACTATAGACTTAGTCAAATAAAATCATCTGAAATTACTGATTACAACCTGACAGTAAAAATTTCTGCATATTCCTACAAGATGTCTTGAAAACACTTGCTGTTCCTGCAATACTGCCCTCTGTGAAACCATCACTCCTCTAACCCTGGTTATAATTATTTTTATAACTTCTTTTACACTTGCCTCCTGCTTTTATAGCTCTAACTGTTACTGAAACTACTTCTACGAACTTTTTTTATTTATTTCCTCAAATACTATTTTTGTCAATCAGACTATTTCTTCTTTTCAAAATCTGTGGCTTTGGAATGCATACCATCAAGTCTTTGTTCTACGTGACGAAATATTATTGATCTCGTTCGCGTTCTGCATCAGTTCCAGGAAGTATTTTTTTAATTACCAGATGTCCCCCATGACATAATATCTCTATTTCTTCAGAATAGCAATTATGAGTAATATTCCAAAATCAGTGGACCCAACCTCTTCTTTTCTGTTCCAGTCCTATTATAATTTCAGTCCCACCGAACTCATTAGGACGGGGAAGCCATACAAAAACCTAGTTCATGCTCATACAATTTACTTCCTGCATCTAACCTATACTCTCGCCTGTCAATATTGGTGCAACACAGTTCTAATTTTAATTTTTATAAAATAATTGGTACCGTAACTGATGT
This sequence comes from Hofstenia miamia, assembly GCA_900660155.1. Classification (NCBI taxonomy): domain Eukaryota; kingdom Metazoa; phylum Xenacoelomorpha; order Acoela; family Hofsteniidae; genus Hofstenia; species Hofstenia miamia. The sequence continues at coordinate 320,361 of CABFPE010000071.1, read as the reverse complement.
AGAACCATCCAAAAATTTCGACTCGAGATTTTTAAGGTATTGTGATCTTTCTCTAAAAATGCGTGATTGTTTTTGAAGGGTTTCGTAGAGCTCCCAAAAGATCTTAACGAGCTCATCGATAACCATGGTGTTTCTTTCTTCTGCCATTTTCAATTGTTCTGAATTGTCTTTATGATATCCCACTGGGCTATATGATGACGGTTGCAATTTTCGAATTTGTTGGGCTTCATCGCCTGTCTGTGATTCCAAATACTGCTTGCAATCATCATGTGCATAAAGATTGCAGTCTTTGCAGACATATAGTTCTTTCAATTTCGTAGCTGATCCGCACAATCCACATTGTAAAAAATTGTTAGAATTGCTTCGGAATTTATGATATGATCTTTTGTATGCACATAGAACTGAAGACATAACGAATAAGTAGTTATCGTCTCGATCATCTTCCGTGATTCTTTTTCCCTGATAGAATCTCAGTGAGAGGTCTTGTCTATATGATTCACAATAACTGTGCAAATTAACTTCACACACAATGCAGAAGAGTCTTTTTTGGCCGGAGCAGAATTCAATTTGACATAGAAAACATTGAAACTTCAGGCTTGAATCAGTTTTTTCTTTAAAATAATGATACAACTTCCCGTGTTTACAAACAATAGAAATGGCATTGAATTTCTTTGCACTATCTTGTGGAAGCTTTTTTAGCAGTTCCAATTCAAATGTAGAGTCCATTAATAGTATTTCCCGCTTATTGGGAATTGTTTAAGCTAATTATAGAGATTTCAATTTGCATTGTACATTGTTTAACTAATGACTAAAGCTGAATCTTCACTTCGTTTTGTTGAGCCAAATCTGTTTTAAGCTTCTCAATATACAATCTGAATTGCAAATTTCCTCCGGAGACTTATTGTTCAATAATAATAATAATAATAATAATAATAATAATAATAATAGCAAATTTATTGCGCATTATATGTATACAAGATCTACAAACTAACACATGACAAAAGAAAATAAACATGAACAAATTACTACAAATTAATATGTACAATATATAATAATATAGTCAATGTTTGAGTGGATGTTTGTGTAGGTGCTCAATGTTGAATGTATGTTTCAAATGCATGAAGTGTATTACCGTCCCCTAATGTATACTGTTTTATTAGAAGAAATTGTTTCAATTTTTTTCTAAACTTTTTATAGTTTTTTTCTATTCGCGTTTCATAATCTAAATTATTCCACAATTTAATTGATATGTGATGGAAGCCATTATAATT
>CABFPE010000071.1:303680-316103 GCA_900660155.1 Hofstenia miamia | reverse complement strand
TCTGGGTTAAACAAGTTAGGGTCGATATCAGGCTTAAGCCAAGTTTCTGTAATTATGAATATTGCATTTTTTCCAATTTTTGTAATTAATTTTAAGAAATCGTTTCTGTTTGCATTAAGACTTCTAGCGTTAATATATATATATATTTGAAGTTATCAGAATAGTTTTTTAATTTGGGTTCAATTTGTGTTTCACTTAGCATAGGACCTGGATTTGTTTCTATGTCACCACAAAGGATTAATTTTAAAAGAAAAAAATACCTAGAAAGTTGTTTATAAATCAATGTACTTAATTTGGTAGTACACATGTAGTAATCGAGATGTGAGTGTTTTCTGTGTTGTGTTTGGATGTGAGCATGTATATAATATATAGTTACATTTCGAAAAGCAAAATATATAACTAAATAATAAATAAAAAAATTTACCAGTTTGATTGATTTAGGCATTTTGAGGATAGATGGGTGGGGTCGGAAGGAGACATCGACGCGTTGAGGAGCTTGTGACTTTTGCATAAGAGATATAAGGAGCACGGAATGATGAGAGAGTGATTTGACGTGGACTAAGATGATTCTTTAAGATATGAGTCATTAGCTTGATTCCATTTCGAGAAAGATGTATCCCATCAATGGCTAAGAGGCTACTGTTGACAGTTCTTTGTGACAATAAGAATTTTTTGAAGACGGGGATGACGTTGAAGTTGCTTGAAGACATGCGCGATAGGACTTCGTTGAATTCAGCAATGATGTGATTTCGTTGTAATAGTGAATGTTTGCAGACAGGAGTGATTTCCAAGAAGTAGATGAAGCATGGTGAGAATTTGAGACGAATCAGTTCAACTAGATGATTGATATTGGATTTGAAGTTTTGAACATCTGTGGAATGTATGGCATCAATTAGACCAGTATTGAGGATAACAGAATTGACGTGAACTTTCGGATATTGTGAGATCTTTTCAGCAAGAAGCCTAGAGTTGTGACCAGGATAAGAATGGATTGAAGTGGTTTGATTATGTAGAAGATTATGCGAGCGGACATATTTTAGAATGCTGCTTCCAATGATTAGTGATGATGTGTCAGGTTTTGATAGATTTCACTTTCGCGGGAGAGTAGAATTTCGTGCTTCATTAGATTTCTTTCTAGGAGACTTGGGCGGATTTTTGAAAGAGACATAGCGATGTTCAGAAGGAGAATCAAACGTTTGCGTAGAACATGATGCATTGTTAGAATTAGCTGATTTTGTAGGAAAAGACTGGGTTGAAGCATTAGAGACAGATTTCAATGAACTTTCGAAAAGGAGTAAGAGAGCTTCAGCGGCCTTTTCTTTGTTGAGCAGAGCGAACATTTGATGAAGCGGCGTTTTCTTTTTATCTTTGATTAAAGAAAACGCCGCATCGAGGGTAGGCGCGCCAGCAAATAGATTTTCACGTATCGCTTCTGCGAGCGAGAGTGAGACCCGACCGTCTTCGACCGGAACAGACATAATAATAATAATAATAAGAGTAAAAGAAAATTTATTGCTTGAGCTATTAAAGCTATTACAAAAAACTACGAACTAAAATATATATGTAAATACACAAATCAATAAATATGCGCAATTACTTAAAAGGCACTATTTTTAGATACACTGACACCATGCATTTAATTGATTGGATATGCCCAATAGTGATTGCTTTTTTAATAAGTAATCCTTAATTTTTCTTTTAAAATGCTTATAATTTTGTTCGATTTTTATTATAACATTCAGAATATTCCATAATGCGCAAGAATTAAATGTAAAAAAGTCCTGACGAGAAATTTTACTGCAAATCTTGTTTATCCTTTGATTGAATATAATATAATGTTGTAAAAAAGTTAGAGACTTACGTCAATTTATAAACTTACTAGGCAATTTTTTTTACCTAAAAATTTGAAATTTTGACTTAAAAAATTGACCTAAACATTTTTAAGCTTTTGTAAAATTCGTGTATTCTATACTAAACATAATCATTTAGGTATTAAGAAGCACCAATACAGAACTGCTCATTATTTTATTGTCTTAAGCATGCTTTTTAACATTGAGAAAAACCTTTCCATGGAACAGAATATATATATATATATATATATACTTCACATATGTTAAATATTATTTCAATGTTTTCTTAAGCAAAATTATATTCCAACTATTTGAAAGTATCGTAAAGCAAATATATATGTATAATTTATATTTATATAATATATTGAAAACAATAAATCTTTGCAAATGGGAAACACTCATCTGTTCAAAAAGTGATTAATAGATTTTTAGGAAACACAGGGATTTGCCTCATATCCCACCGAAAATTGACAGAAAGTCATTCAATTAAAAATTTGGGCAGTTTTTCGAGAAAACTTTATATAGTTTTCGCTATAATCTGAAAAATGAAACTGATCGTTGAAATATGAAGAAAATGGTTAGGAATTCGACTATCAATTTATCTAAGAACTGATAACGAATGTCTGAACAAATTTACATACATAGAAACATTAAATTTCATTCACTTTTGTTCTTGTGTATGTTAATGTAATGTGTACTAAGTCTTATTATAACTGTATTTCATTCGTGCATTTCGAAAAGTCAATATTTGTCTGCGGCAATCTCCACAAATTGAGCAAGTAAAAATTAATAAAGATTACAAATCTATGGACATATTTAGCGTCATTCGTTTGGAATATTAATAAAATGTTTGGTGTAATTTTTTCATTAATTGGTCAGTGTCTTTAGAATTTCAGAGTGATCGACATTTCTATTGTAATTGTTACACTACGTGAAATGTATCAAAGAATCTTAATCGCTCACACCTGAAACAAGAGGTGTTGCCAACATAACACGTTTAATAACGGGTAGCAATAGAGTTGTAATTAAACATGAGCGATGAGCTTAGATATCCCATCGGGGGTGACGGCAGTGAAATGCATTGGGAAGCGCGCAGAAAGCAAAGAGTAGCTGATCAAGTGGCCGCCGTAGGACATAGCAACCAGGTAAATAATATTTGTTATTTACAAAATATTGTAGAACAACTTGTAGTAAACAAAAATGTAGTTCTTTAGCTATTGAGAATGCCACAATATTTCAATGTACATGTAAGTTTTACAAATAACAAAGTAAGTAAGCCACTTCAATAATCATAGGATGCTTAAAGTTACTAACTGATATCTTGGTTACTAGGGCATCCAAAAATTAATAAAGTTAATATTTAATAACAAACTTTAATTGTAAAATACACTTTAAATGATTATGTAGTACTTAATTAATAAGCTATTACGTTGAAGAAGTTAATATTTCACTTTAGGTTTAATATAGTTAATAATCTGTTTTGAAATCAATAAAGTTAAATACTCATTAATTTTTTATTACAACAGCCAAATTGCAAATTAAGGATTATAGAAATGTATATGGTTAATTAATTTTTGTTAAGCAATCACCGTGAGTGAGATAAAGGATGAATTTTTTTTCATTTTTAGCAACATAAATTTGAATTTACCTTGATCATGATAATAATCATCTGCATGTGAATGAATGTATTTTTTGGGTATTTATTTTTTCATTAATTGGAATTAACTGGAGGAGTTTAAAAAAAATGAAATCTAATTATATTTATTGCTAAATTTGCCAATTCAGAAGAAATTGGTGCGAATACTAAAATGTAACAACGTTAATAATTCCATGAACTTCGAAACTTGCAATCCTACATCTTTATATTAAAAAATGCTTAGCCAGAGAATGAAAAAAATTTTTGTTTGATAATGTAAACATTTATATTGGTAGACTGTTGGTTTTCAAAATTATTTTTTCTTCACTTAACTGATTCCAAAATTTCTTAAATATTACCATGACCTACTAAATTTATTCATTAAACTTAAAGCTACAAGTTCTAATTGGACAATGTGTGATTGTTTCAGTTGGATTCATAACATCAATATTTCAGTTAAGTCTGATGTAATTCTACCCTTCAGCATAGAGCTTGCAATTTGACGCTTAACATTTTAAAAACGTATTTATTCTCTATAGATATATTTCAAAAGAGTGCAAAACAGTTTCTCAGTATATATTTTTTCACCAAATGCCATCTAGCGGGCAATTGTTTATACTGAAAGTACAGAATTCAGGTGTTTATTCAACATATCAAAGTATTGGGCTATGTCCTCGCACAAGTGAGCTGACTTGGAAAAAAGGACCTGATTTTATTCTAACTTGCCTTTAATTTGCACAATAAGCAATAAGATGATAATTTAATTGCAATCTTGTAGCAATTGACAAGGTCATTATTAGAAGTTACACATAATGTAATGAACAAAAGCCAAAAATAAAACTAAAAAAGCTTAAGTTAAAAACAAAGGGAAACAGTATAATTAGGTACATTTCAATATAGTCTCTAAAATTTATTCATGATTTTTACACCGATAATTCAAGCATGGATTTTACAAAAGAAGAAAGAGTTTAACTGCTACTTCTCTTTGTTTATCATATCACAGAATGGCACAGAAGAATTTAATTTATTTCATCCGGGAAGAAGTTCGATTGGTTTTTCGACAGTGGCAAAAGTGATTGGGAAATTTAACGGTGGAAATCATAATGAACATGCTATTTAAGTAAAAATATTGAAAATAGTATAAATATTCATTAAATAAAAAACTATAGTATTATTCACTGTGTCCAAATTACAATCTGTATCAATAATACAATGCTATACATGCTAGCCACTATAATTCCTTGATATAAATAAATACAGACATTATCTGCACAAGCAAAAAAGTTTCGCAACTAATATTTAATATTTTTAATATTTTATTTTTAAAATCCTCTGTATATAAAATCACTATACAAATGAAGTGCTAAGCACTTATTAAGATTTTAAAAATAGATTTACTGTTTCCAATCTAAATTTAAAGAAGTAAATGTAATTGACCAAAAACCACCAGTAGGTTTAGACACCTGCTTACACTATATTTTAGATACAGCTCGTGTTCACTCACTTGAGCAAAATTTGTACTTTATAATGGTAAAACAATAATGGTTTGACAAAAGAATGCCTTGTTTATTAATGGAAATGAATAAAACCTTAATTGTATCTGTGATCTCGAGTAGTGTTGGGTAAATTGTATCGTTTGAAGCTCTGATAACATATTCATACTTTCAAGTATACATTGAATTAAATATATATATATATACATGTATATATATATATATATATATATATATCAAGGAGTACTTACTTAACAATAGTTAAGTACTCCTCTTGATATATACATATATATATATATATATATATATATATATATATAATTTTCTCAAAATATAAAGGACATATTCAACAGAATTAATGCTATGTATCAAATATTTAGCAGAGGGTTTATCGCAGTTCATCTTTTTACGAAATCAGATCAAAAAGTATACCAGTCGTTTCTGAAAAATGGGAAAGCCGCATTGGGCCCATTAATTTTCCTAGAAGTGGAACATTTGCATACACAGCAAAGATGCCAAAGCGATTTTCCGTAAGTAAATAGGATATGTCAAAACAGGAATTTCCTCAGAAAATTTTGAATGGGGGCGGTTCGAATTATTTTTCTAGAATTATTATAAAACAATAATTCATTACAAGTTATCTAGTCATACTAAAGGCTCAATGATATATGAGGTTCTCCAAAAAACTTTAAAGTATATGTACGCATACACATGGGAGCTAGTCTTTCTTAAGACTGTTTTTAATTAAGAGAGCACGAAAAGTCTTTTAAAAAAATGATTTTTAACTTAATGAAGAATTAAAAAAAATTATTTTTATTTTTTGTCACTATTTTCACATAAAAGATCTAACGACCCCTTGTCGATTCTAAAGTATACAGTGTAATTAACGATTACTTTTAGACAAAAGATTACTTGCAATCATGGTGAAGACGTATTCTTTCTTGTAAAGTATTTTCTATGCATGTAATTTAAGCAGTGTAATGTAAGAAATGTCTGAATATAATAATCAGGTTTTACATTTGTTCTGATACTGCCTAGAAATGTTTGTTTTTACATTTTTGCAAAAATAAATGGAATTAGGGGCAACTAAAAATCTTTAGTATTACTTAATGAATATAAAATTACCAGTTTTAATATCTCAAAAATTTACATAACGTGAATAGAGATTTAATCTATTACACAAAATATTTTATATTGCAAAACATTTCTGTCGCGCGATGGCGTACGAGATTAATCCTGAATGCAATTTTAATACATAGGATGACAAATATTTTCAATGTTTCACTAAATGAGGCTGGATTTTTATGTCCACGAAATCTTTCTATATGGCGAAGCAATGGTGTCGCTTTTCTTCAAATGATATTTATTTACCCATATATTTTGTTGAATAATGCACAAATTGCCCCAAAATCTATCAAATACTTCCTTTGAAGAAAATGATTATTTTCCTTTGTATTATAGAAATACTTCTATCAAACAGTAAAATCAGAATACAGAATGTTTAATATATTACTGCGGCATTATCGCATCACACGGACTCTCCCAGCTAAGGGGGCTTAGAAACTTGCAGAATTCTGATATGGTCATCTTAGTAAGAAATTTGCTTCGTATCAGAGATGGAAGTGGGGCAGATTTTTGTGACCTGCCCCACAGACTTTGTGCCCTTCTCCATCTCCACGTGTTGACATCTGCCCCATATTGCCCCAAGCTTTATGTTCTAAAGCCCGAAATTGCAACACTAAAAAATTTCTCGCCTTAAAAACTACTTGCGATATCTTATTGCCCCATATTTGTTCGATGAAAATTTTCATAGCACTGCACCATACCACCACTGCCAAATATTTTAAATCCTTGCTGCCTAGGAGATACAGAATCATTTTTAAAATGTTATTTTTACTATTACAAACCAATAGGAATCTAATAAAAATATAACATAAAATTATTATTAATAACCAAATATAAAATTTTAACTCTATAAAGCTAATATTTTATGCAATATATTTATGCAAATATAATTGCAAAGTCTATTGATGACAAATCAGATCAAAAAGATCTTCTTGGCATTATTGAATGGAATCCAATTTTGCTAAGAGCTGGAAATACATGGTAATTGATTTTTCAAAATTTCCAACTTACTGGCAAATTTTTATCAAATAGAGAACTGTGATGTAAGAAAATTACTTTTACAATCTCTAAAATTTGCAGTTCTTTTGTTCAGTTTTTCTCAACTCAAAGGTGTTTTTACCTCACTTTTGCCCCATGGGTATCCACTTTAGAAAAATCTTGCCCCATACTCGCCTCGACTTGCCCCATGGGTTGACCCGCTCCATTTCCATCTTTGGAATATACCTGAACTGCTTTAGTATTAAACCTGGTCTGATTTAAGCCTGTTTAATTTAGTGTCATAAAAGTAACGCATTCACACTTTCACAGCGAATCTGAATGCAAACATTGGTTTTAGATTATAACGTATCCTAAAAAAACAAAAGGTTATTATAATTTAATAGTTAATTTTCAGAATTAAATTAATTTTCATAATAAATTATATAGTTTCTTTATCACCTTTAAAAGCATCTATGATCAATTACTGTCAGGAAAATTTTATCAGGCCATTTACTATTACATATTATGTCGTTGACCTCTTAAAAAACTTACAAGGATTTTCAAAAATCTGCTACCAAAATTGAATGTCTCTATTTCAAACACGTTTTGCACCAAGCGACATATCAATCTTTAAAACCATATACAATGATTTATTGCTGACTTCTTGTTTTGTTGTAAAGCATGTAATGAACTTGCAATTTGAATTATCGCACATGCACATCACATATTTGAACAAATCCTCCGCTTAGCGGTGTGCAATTATAGTGATTCAAACATTCTCATCTGCAAGTTTGAAATCAACCATGCTCAAAAGATAATTTTAATCTTAGATTACGGTCATAGCGTGGGATCAATTGATTTATTCTACTCAAATGCATCCGTTTGATTGCAATTTTATTTATACTTTTAGCAGCACTTCCATTGACTCCAATATTTGTAGTATGGATAATAGAAAATGAAAATAGCGTGGGCTTAGCATTAATCCAGACGCTTTTTTAGAATAAATACGCTAAGGGTGGAAGCTAGTTGACCCGGGTGAAATTATTTAAAACTGCTGTCCCCAATTTTTAACTAATCTTGCAAAGCAGTATTTATTTTAAATAATTTCCAAGTATATTATCACCTTTCTTTGTAGATTGCATCCGACAACCTATTTCAGGCTCTTAATTTTATGTTGATTTTGTAATTTTTCCATATAAGTTTCTTTTTTCTATAGTTGTTTTCTTGTTTTTGGCAACATTTTAATTATTCGACCAAAAGTAGCAGGCGAATATTTCAAGAAGGGGTAAAAATTTAGGTTGCGGGCCGGCTTCCACATTTGAGTAACGAAGGCTCTATAGAAACATCTTTGCAAACTCTAAATATTAATTTCCTAAAAACTTTTGTTTAGCCATTTTTTCTTTGAAAAGAAAAAGTTACAGAAAAAATAAAATTATAGTTGGTAAAATTATTCTCGATGTAAGTTCCTACAATTCTTCAAATTCTGAAAGCTTAACCATTTTTGACATTTAAATGAGGCCCCTGCGAGTTCTCTTCTTTGGCATCGAGTAGAGTTGGACCCTAACTTGCGAGTTCGAGTAAAATTAAATTTAGATTATATTTTTTTCATTAGGTAAGCTATATATAACTGTGTTACCCTATTGAAATACACAACAGAAATAAAGCATTTTAAACAAAATGAAACGAAACCAAGCCTGATGGCTTATGATTTGAAATAATTAGCGAAATTTCAATTGATTCTTCGAAAATACAGGCAAAAATCGAAGAAAAACAGATGTCGTTCAAGCTAATATCGAGTTTAGCTCGAGCATTGAGATATATAATATTTTCACAATGTATACGTAAGAAGTTTATTTAATAGATTTTGAATATAAATATATTATATTCATCAAGGTTAGAAAATGTTTTATAATTTTAAAAATGTAAAAATCAGATGAACAAATGAGTAGCAAAGATATACATGCATATTTTAAATTATGAAAACATATTATAATACTCTTATTAACTTTACAATTTTAAGAAGATATTAGCATTGCCGTATTTTAATGAAAAATGTACCAATTAATGATACGTAAATGGATGGAGTGACTGCATTCAGTAATGCTTACATTTCAATGGGGGATTTTTACTAAAATTTAAATTCAAATATTTTTAGCCAAAGTTGTTTGATTTAATTTTAATTCTTTAAAAATAAAGCATCTATTAATAAATTTGCTAAATTTTGCAGAAATTCACTGTCTCTTTCTTGGGAGGTGATGTCACTACCTTTTGACTTTCCAGAAATTCATTTTACAAAGTAATAGTTTTGTGATTCAAAAGGCAGTGACATCATCTGAACAAAGAAGAGACAGTGAATTTCTGCAAAATACTAAATATTTTTTATTGGTTGTTTTATTTTTAAGGAATTTAAACTAAGTTAAACATTTTTGCTAAAAATATTCAAATTTAAATTTTAGTGAAAATCCCACATTGAATTTTGGCATGCTTTGGTTAAATTGCAAATTCATAGATGAATTAGCAAAAATCAAAATTTGATTAACATCTCTGATAGTTAGTTTAAATGCCAATGAAGTAAGTACATAAATTAGACAAAATACTGTACGAAAATCAATAAACTTAAACTTGCGCTCTCCCAAGTTTTTGGTAAGTATAATGTACAGGCCAACTTAAAGAAAACGCAGATTTTCTCATTTGAAAGCTTTATGATTTTTTATTTCTTTACATATTTTCACAATGATGAATGAATATACATGATTGTAGAATTCTTAAGCAATGTGAGTAACCATAAATATCTCAACTGATTAATGTAAAAAGAGCATTCTGAAGTATTTTTCAAGCTATACTTTTAAATCAATAATACAAAATAGCATTTGGGTGCTGACTCAATAAACCACGTCTGATTAAGCATTTTTACTTGTGATACCCAAGCAGCAATATGAGTTTTTGTGGATAACACCAATGCGACAACCATGCAAACTTAAAGCTCTATAATGACCATTGCTGACTTTAATTCAGGCTAAGCAAAAGCATATGCTAATATAAAACGTTTGCAATCACTTTGCATATAACTAAGCTATAATGAAACAAAACACAATGCTAGGAATTACCTAAGTGATGACTATTTAATCTCTTACCACATTACTGCGGAACCCTATTAGTGGTGCCCTTCTAGATAGTCAAGCTAGGTAAATTTGACAGCAAAATCGAAATCTTCATTTTTTAATCTTTTCAAATTTCGGAAATCATACTTTTCAGATCTACAAGATACAAGGCAATATCACAAAACGAATATCAACTCGTTAGTTTTGAATGGGCCATCAAGCACAGGACATTTTCATTTATAGACCTGTCATTCAAATGAAAACATTATTTGAGGTAGATACAATGTCAATTATCAATACTTAAGCTTGAATTTCATTTGTACATTTGCATTTAGTTTTACAATTTCATAAACTTTACACCAAAAATGACTTCATGAATAACTATTGCTTAGCAACAAAAACTTCAGTGTTTTTAGTAATATCATTCAGACGAAGGCTATTATGCACTTTTTCATTTTCATTTAACCAAAATAAATCATGTTGAATTTATGTGAGAATAAAAGGTAGAGACAAAAGTACTTTTGCCCTCCTAACATACTGAAAAAACTAATACATGTGATATATTAAAAAATTGTCATTATCAGCAAATATTGCATAGAAGCCTAATGATTTCAAATTTTGACATCAGAATGCAATTGAATTGTCAGAACCAGTAAAATCATTTCTGCAACTAATTTGTATGTCCTGAATAAAGGACGTCATTACAAATATGACTTGATAAAAGAATTTACAGTGGTTTTGAACGAGGGACTTGAGAAGAGACTAGACATTCGAAAGTATGAAATTCTGATATAATGATATCATGACCAAATATAGTTAATAGAAGAAACCTGCAACCTTCATGAATAGCCTGATGGCTAATGAATAAATCACTTGTTAAATAAAATGAGCCCCTATTATATTTGTAAATTTACAAAAAATCAATCTTTACAATTTACTAGTTAAATATTGCAAAATGCCCAAATGGTGACTAGAAACATTGAAAGAAAATCTCAACTGTAATGATTTTGAATTATTTCAATGAAGTAAAAGTTTTTGTGAATTTTTATGATCACTCCTTCACGTATATATGACTAAAATATTCCATAATTAATAGTAAAATTGTATTAAATGTTTATGAATAGTCTTATAAAATTGATGAATTATTTACAAAAGATATTATTATAAATGACAGTGCAAAACTACAAATCTCGTTTTACATTCTATTGTTGGAATTTGACCTTTGACTGTACGTCCTCGAAATCATAGCCGACCTGGGCTGATCTCCTTTCTTTCGGTTCGTTTTGCCTGATTTCTGTAATAATAGTGACTTCCCGCTCGACTTTAGCACGGCAAACAATCACCACGAGTAGAAAGAACACTAGTAAAGCGAAAATTCCTATCGAAACAATGGCCATTACTGTGCCGAAATCTCCGAAATATTGAGAAGCTTCGAACGACATCCTATATAATCGATATTAATCAGCTCTCAGAGAAGCACTCTAAACTGTTTATGCGGAAACACATTATTTAGAGTTTGATCACTTGCGGAAGTAGTTAGAATTTAGTAGCAAACAAAGAGTAGATGTTCATGTAAAACATGTAACCGGTAATCCTTCTAGTTGCCAACAAACAATTTAATGTCGAGTTAAAAATTCTCGTAGTAGTAGAAATAAGCATTATTGATTAGAATGTATTGAAATCAGAAATTGCATAGCATTTTATTAGAATTTTTATTGTTGCAGAAAAAAGCACACAACAACTACAGATGTAGGAAGCCAAAATTTATTCAAACAGAGTTGTTTCTGATTTTCGCTTTATACCCCGAAAATGTATTTTTAAAGTTTATATTGTTAGCTTTGTTGGGAATGGACATTTTATCATTTACTTCCAGAGCGTTAGAGTGGAGAAATACCTTTTTTTAATTTTTGAAAACGACGGGTTCTAAACAGTTGCCTCTACTTCTAAAACTATATACCTTTTCATGTTTTTATGCGCTTGCCGTCATAACTGGGCTGGGTACCCTCTATTTTTACCTGCAAGGAGACAAAATTGAAAAATCCTCTAAGTTGTACTCCAATTTGATAGTTATAGCCTCATACTGTACATCATTTTGTAGCGTTGCCTAAAACTAAGAAAATCCATATATGCCTTCCCAGGTTTTCCTGATTCTCTTTATTAACATTGCATTACATGTAAACAGTTCAATGAAATAATGCAATTTAATGAAATATATATACATATATATATATATATATATA
>CABFPE010000071.1:253585-270428 GCA_900660155.1 Hofstenia miamia | reverse complement strand
TATATAATATATATATATATATATAATTATTAAGAACGGGAATTTGCAGCTCGTCAAATATAACTACGTAAATGCTATTTTCAACATATTCTTAAAGAATCCACGTTTATGTATTCTTCAAGTAACAAATATATTTGAATAACCAAAAGGAAGTTGATATACAAGGGCGGTGCAATTGGAGGAGGCAGTTGCCCCCCCTAAATCAATTTTTTAGAAAAAATCTCTCTAACTTTTATAATTTAAACAGTAAAAGTGCTGTTATTTAGCCCATTTCCAGGGTAGTAAATGTAACTTACCCCCAACCAAAATTTGTTTCGTCGCCACTGTGGGTATGATAAAACGTGCGTGAAAGATATTCAATTTTCAAATAGCCTGTTTTCATTTTTATGTCCCACATTCCAATATATTTATCAACATGAATAAAGAAAAAATACATTAAGTTCCAAACAACGAACAAAATATTTGAAAAATGTATACAACCTTTTAAAAATTTACTTGCAGATAAAGATTTAGAGATCCAACACATTATTTGCTTAAGCACACCAAAAGAGAAATTAACAGGTATCTTTTTTGAAATTCAACATGGTTTTGCAGAGAGTCATTGTAAAGTATACTATTAATCTGTTCTCATATTGTACGCTATTCTGAAAATTTTAGCTTAGAATATTGTGTGAAAAGTAAAAGGAACTCTGTCAATGACCCGAGTTTCAGTCGATTACCTTCAATTGATGTAAGGACTAAAACGTCCATTTAATGAAAACCCTAAGGCAAACTACGTGATTTCGATGTTTCATAGCTCTACGCATGCAATATTAATATTAATTTTAAACATTAAGTAGACAATATTCAATAAAAATTCGATTTAAATCTAAAATTTTAGTTATTTGAGAACTATGGTTGTCGATCAATACAGCAGAAATTTTGAAGTGGAAGATATTCTTGCGATAACTGTAGATTCATTAAAAATAGGAGCAAGTTTTGAGAAAAGGGATTGGCAGACGTCTGCATACAGTGAGTCAGAACACAGAAATCAACAAAGCAATACATCTTCAGGCAATTCAAATCTTAACAAGGTTAGTAAAAATTATTGTACTTTGAAATAATTGAAAAAATTACAATTGTTTCTGTCTTATGTCTATCGTCTCACCCTGTCCTATTTCATTATCCCATTAACCCATTGGTTGTGTCATCACGCCTGTTTGACAATATATTAGCAGTACGTGGCAAAAATAGATGTACAAGAATAGAACAAAACAATTAAACAGTTGATGGGCCAGTTCATTTCTATTAAGAAGAATGTGTGGTGTTGAATGTCTCTAGCACGGCCCTGAAGTGGGCTTGGATTATGTATGTCACAATAATTGAGCCAAAGTTTAGGTCTAAGTAACTGAGTAGACACATTAGAGGTACACTATTCTTAAATATACCTTCAATGTATGTCTTACTTAGCACTCCAATATACTACTTTGGAAACAAAATTACTTATTCCGCATTAGTTTCTCGAGGCACGCAATATTTACCACAAGTTTTACATATGGTTATGTACATCAGCAACAAAAAAAGACATATTCGAGTACAACTTTTCTTTCCTTATTTATAGATTTTGGAATAAGTAAAGATAAATGCAGTTAAGCTAGTAACAGAATATCTGGTAAACATGGCCAGGGTTTGCGCGAAAAAAATGGCCCAAATTTTTTTAGAAACTGACTATTCCATAACAGTGCACACAAATACATTGAATTTTATATAAATTATAATTGTAAAGTTGAAAAATAACATTTACATTTTGAAGACTTTGCATTAGTATCATATGCTTTTCTATCAATTTAGAATCTTCAATTTCAGTGTTTAGATTTTATTCGAAGTATCTACCCAGTGGGTATTACCCACCCAAATTTTGGTGAGAAAATCAACAAATTAAGGAAAAACTTTTGACAAGTATTATTAAAATGGGACTAAAATGGGCCGAGTTTGCACTAAATTAAATGGGGCGGGCCGGATTCAGTCAGGGCCCAAAATTTCTTTGGCCAGTCTGAACCGGGCTTGGGCCTAAGTTTTCGGGCCATGTCAATCTCTGAGTATGCCATTTAAGCAATCCTTTTTATCCTTTATGAAGTTGAAGGTAAAAATGTAAGAACAAGAAAACTTCAGAGAAGTGACATGGACCTAAAATCCGTGTACCAGTACATAATTTTTAATGCATAACTGAATAATTTTCTTCCAACGTCGAATTTAGTTATAGAAGTATTGTTTGAAATTCAGGCGTACTCCCATCCCATTTCCACAAACAATGTGAATCTTCGATTTGCGCGTCCTCTGTGGAAATGTGATCAAGTGATTTGTTAATCATTCTTATCACTTGTTTGATATTGTCTTTTCGATTGCATAGATTCGGATACTACCTTCATGCTGAGAAGCATGAATTCTGAATTATCTCCGATTAAGGGGACATGCTTAGATACGACTGAGTGAATGTTGCTTGGTGCATGTTTGCATGCAATTGTTCAGGCTCTTTAAAAGCTCCCGTTAAAAAATATGAAATATGAATTTGATTGGCCAATAATGGGCAAACTAATATCGGTTAAAGCACCTTCCAAAATTTATCAGCATGTAAGAAATGAATGAAAAAGAGATTTACTGGTGAAATAAATATAAATAATTTAATTAATGATGATTTAATGGTAATTTTTTGGGAAATTGCTTTAAATCTTCATTAATGATGCTTGCGATTTTTTCTGACTTAACCAAAAAACAAAGTTAATTGTCAAAATCATATTTATCTGCACCTATTTTTTTTAATTTAAACGTATTATTTTGCAAAGAATATGTAAACATTGTTTAGTCGCAAATTCAACCACCTCGCTTGAATTTGACTACACCTGAAGGAACTCCAAGCTTGGTCGAAGCAAAAACTGGTGATAAGCTTTCGGCACTGCCATCATTAAGGCAAAGTCTAACAAAAGAAAGAAGGTGGAGTAATAAAAGGAGTTCTGATTCCGAAAGCAGTACTGGATCAATTGGCGGTAGATCAAAGCGTTCTTCTGTACATGAAAAATACATACCATTGTTTACAATCCACTTTTCACTGCTTTCGAAAGCTTGTGAAGAAGCAGGATGGATAATCAGGGAATATGGGGAAGCTGAGGAGTTAGAAAAACGCAATCTGATTGGATTTGTGCACAAAAAATTAACACTTCAGATTGAAAACAAAAAGGAGGAGATGAAACATGCAGAAGTTATAGGAGCAACAAAAGAATTTCGAATGGAATATTGGAATCCAAAAAAGGTAGTAATAAAAACATAAAAGTATATATGAATGAAATCGGTAAATGCCTTAAGATAATGTGGGTGTTGAGTGGGAAGTTATGCACATGCAAGAGAGTCATCTATTTGTTTTGTTAATTTTTTTCATATTTTTACTTGATAGTGCGTTTCATGAATGTTACCTTTTCAAACGTGTTTGTGTATAATGATCATGATGTTAAAAAAGAGTAGTGAATTACAATTAGCTCAGATTTGGGGCTATTCTGACACAAATTGTGGTTAGTCCAAACGCATTAAAACTCGAAAGACTAGTTATTTTGAGTCAAAACTTGTTAGTTAAATTTTTTGATTGAATGGTTTTGGTGATAACCACACATGCTAGAGACCCTACATTTTATGCACATTTTTAGTCCCAAATTGCATGAATGTCTTAGGATGACATCAAGTTGTTCATATTTTTAATAAAATGTCTACATTGGATCTTAGAGGATTGCGCATATTCTTTACTTCATTCTAGCGATAATAGCACAAGATCATTTATTGAAATATTTAGGATTTCATTACAATGCTGTGGTAATAAGGAATACATTTCGGAACTAAGCAATTGCATTAATTATAAAGACAAATGAATGAAATTTGCTAAAAATCTATTGCATTATAACTTGCTGTAGAAGACTACCGTTGTAGTGAAAACGAAATTAGTGTTGCTAATTAGTTATTTATTGTGGAAGTGTGCGGGACCCGTACCTGATATCGGTTCTGATCTGGTCCCGCCCGGACTGGGAACAGATACCGTAACCAAAAAAATTAATATTCGGGGACCTAATACGCAATGGGACTGGGACGAAATGTTTTGGGACCAATAAAGTATGCGTGCATAATATCAAGAATTCTCACATAGAATTGAAAACATTAAGAATTTTATTTATTAAAAAATTGTACTATTATGTTAATTTCGTCAGTTACTTTGATGTGTTAGGCTTTAGCAACATATTGTAGTTTGCTGTGCTAAGTATATTTCCGTTGTCAATTAAATAATTTCTAACTTGATATGTGATATAGGTTGGTTCTTAAATCTGTCAATTCATTATCTTATGGATGTCAGAATTTATCTTACAACTGTCAGAAAANCTAAGTATATTTCCGTTGTCAATTAAATAATTTCTAACTTGATATGTGATATAGGTTGGTTCTTAAATCTGTCAATTCATAATCTTATGGCTGTCAGAATTTATCTTACAACTGTCAGAAAAAGTCGTTATTGTTTAAAATGAGCTTTATTGGGACATTGCTTAAGAGACATCTAGATAAAATAGTAACTATATGAGAAAGGCATCAAAATAACATTTCACTTACTTCCTACATATATAATTTTTTAAATTTTTTAAAGGTTTCACATTAATCAATTACTTAAACTTCGAAAGCTATCTTAATATTTTAAGTATTTTACTATTTACCATATTGATAATGCTTTTTGATTAATGCTATTGGCTAAAAGTGATTTCCATAGTTACATCTTTTTGTGACAGCTGCAAGATAAATTCTGACAGCCATAAGATTATGAATTGACAGATTTAAAAACCAACCTGTGATATATGAAAATAAATGACACTAGCGACATCGGGACCAACCAAGAACAAGGACCAAACTTAACTGTTTGGGACAGTGGTTGAACAGCAAATTTCAGGACTAAGACCAAATGTAACTGGGCCCATCGACCTCTAAGATACAAAAATATATTGCAGCTAAATTTTTCTTAAATTTGGTATTCTCTTTTATAGCATTTTGTAATTTAATAATAGAGTTATATTAAACAAGCTAACTTCATACAATTGCAACAAGTAATATCTTGTAGCAAATGCAATATATTGTAAATTCCATATTTATGCATTTGAATATTTAGAACAAATACGGACACGAAGATTCCAAGCGCGTGTTAAGTGCTCCACCAGAAAATAGATTTCTATTACCTTTTCCAATTATGCCGGATGTATCATATTCGTCAAGTGGTCAGTTTATTACAACATTACCAGACGAAACTACAATAGTGAAATATTTTTCTGGAAACATTGCAATTGTGTCAACTAGGAGACAGAGTGAAGCTAAAGGCTTATTCACACAAGTATATGATGACAGTGGTTCATTAATGGCAATATTTACTGCAGATGGAACATCAACAGTTTATCATACTAATGGCCTCGTGCGTGTATTGACTAATTGTAAAGGTGGGACAGTGTACAGCAAAGAAGGAGACGTAACAATGAAGTTTAAATGGCCTGAGTTTGCTAATAAAATGTTGAAGCCGCTAGTGATATCAATAAACACCAATCTCATGATTAAATATTCAAATATTAACGCTATATATATTTCGTTTTCACAAAGGTCGAAAAGGTTTCGAATGAATGCTGGGAAACTTTTTGAGGTAGATACTAAGGCACTTCCGGAGGAAAACTCTTTAAAATGTACTTTTATAACATTCACGTCTGCTGCAGCAAATGAATTATTGGCTAGTAAAAAGTTCAGGAAGAAACAGTTAGCCAGGAAAAAACAAAAGTTAGTTAAAACAAATCTAGCATTGGAAGAACTTAAAGGTTCTTTTGAACTTGCAAGTGGAATTAAGTATGATATCGCGCCTGTTAAAGAACAATCTTCATTGAAGAACAAAACTGAAATGCTGCTCAATCGATGGATTGAGCACTACAGATGTGCCTTCGGAGATAATACAGCCACATTTGCAAACTTCCTGCTTCAGCCAAAAAAAGTACGAAGTTTCTCTGCGAGATCGACACCAAGCAGGATCGAAAACTTCCATAGTGAACAACGCACTAAGAGTGGAAGATTTAGAGCATTCAGTCGTCTTGGTTTGACTTTGTCAGCATTACGACGTAAGCGCATACCCTCTGCACCAGCAATTAGAATTGAAAGTCCCGATAAGGCAGACAACGAAGATGATGAAAATAATGAAGAAAAAAATTTAATATCGAAGAGCATTGATAATCCACTGCAATTATCAAAAGCTCATTCATCAAGACAGTCATCAAGACGTGCTTTGACAGATAGAACTCCTAAGACCGAAATGAAGGCACGAATTTTGAGAACTCCAATTAACTCTGGCTGCCCAGTAGGTGTGCGCTTAAAAACATACGAATGTCATTGCAGTAACTTTAAGATACCAAAAGTTACTGACGAAGAGTATTTTGAATTTGTGGAGAATTTTGTGCAGAAGGGACAACTATTAGTTGTTGCTGTTTACTCTTCAGAAGATAAAGAATGTGCTGATGGGCAAGACATGCTTAATAAACTATACACTAAAATGAATGTTAACCGTACAAAACCTTGCAGGCAATGTTTTGCCGATCAATTTCGACTGGTTCGTTATGACCTCGCTAGTGCATGCAAGAACCTTACAAAGTTAACACCACTTTTACTGGCAAATCACAACGTGCGAGCTGGAACGTTCATGTTTTACTACAACGGAAAACTCGTTTTTGCTGACCAGATCTTTAATGGATACAGTGGGGCGAAAAGGGATCTCCTTAAGCAGATTGGAAGATCATTGAGTGATGGAATGAATGGGAAATACTTACCCAACGACTTCAAGCTCAGTTTTTTGCCATTGCTCCCAGAACAGCGACGGTTTGAATATGATTATGATCCTATTACCCACTATAACATTATCAAAGACAATAACATGGGCAATCCTCCACACCATCAAATAGCTGTTTTGTAGCGTTATTTTTTGTATTGCTTTCTTGATTTCTGTATTTATTACAAATTGTTTCAACTGTAATTCCAATGGCTTTTGCATTACAGTAATTGATTTCTGAATCGTAGAACACTAAATCTTTTAATAAGGCATAATACATCTTTATGATCATTTGGCAAAACAACTCATCTTTAGTGAGCAGAAATAAGGGTAAATTTCTGTAATTCAAGTAGTGCTTATAAGAGCCAGCACATAACTTACCAATTATATTGGCAAAGTGAAATTTCAAAATGGCCAAAGTGTTTACTATATAGATTTGGATAGGAACCATCTCAAACTTCGATCAATATTTTTAATTAATGTACAATTTGATAGTTACATGTGGCTAATTCAAGAAATAATTAAATATTAAATTAAGGAAGAGAACCAAGGAAAACATTTGTTATTGTATTATTTAACATTTACTTAATTCAGAATGCTTAGTTTTTAAATGATCAATGAAAATGGAGATTTGACGTTGGAATTGTTATTCTATTGCGTAACGTTATTTAAAACTATTATCTACAATTTAATCAATTAAGCACAATTGATAAATTGACGCTTATGTCCCTTACTCTGAACAAATTACGTTTTGTGTAATAAAACTTGGATTCTTCTAAACCACATTTACTGGACTCTAAAATTAATCATTTAGAATTTGTTCAAAAAATAAACAGACAATACATTTATATTAATTCAAGAACCTTTAGTTTTCTAGTTATATATAGCTATGCTTTAATCTAAATCGATGTAAAAAAATCAAGCAATTCAATTAGTTCACATGGATGGACATGAATGACAAGATTGCAACTGTATGCCTGCATGCAATATCTTCGATGGATTAACATGAAAATCGTTCATTTCAAAACTGAAAGTTATTAAAAATTAATTTAGAAATTGGATGAGAGAAGAATATAGTTTCACAAAATAGACTTTTCAAATACAAAAACAAGAAAAAAGTTTTAGTAATTTAAAAAATTGTAATTTTTTGAAGAATATAACTGAGTATATATTAAATATACATTAGTGCGGGAAATCTGTCGTTTTTTCTGTCCCAAGTCAACCCAATCAGCTTTCACCAAAATTGGACTCAATCCAATTTAATCCAAATGGGAGTTTTAAAATCTGACCTAGCCCAACCTCACGCATGATATTCACAACTATTTTTAAGATTTTCAACAGAAGCCAATTCTTTTTGATATTTTTCACAAGATCTATTGAAATGCAGATAAATTGAATTTTTTCAAATAACTATTTCAAAGCATTTGAAATTTTTTGCATTAAAAATATTATAAAGTAACCATATTTAAATTTACTCAATATGATCAATGATAGAATTGCATCGATTCTTGGAAAAATTTACCCAACCCAAGTGGTTTTTTTTAAAAATGGAGCTAGCAACTAAAGCCAACCCTTTCACATCTACCTTTAAAATTTTCTCAAGGAATCATAGCAAATTCTGTTTTTTCAAAACCATCATCGAACTAGCTGTTGTTTTCGGTAGACGTCTTCAGTCAGTTTTGAAATTTCACAAATTTTATTATATATATATATGTATATATATATATATATATATATATATACAGTACTGGCCTAAAGTTTAGGAACACTTTTCAAATTTAGAAATTTTTGTATTTTACACTAAAAAACGCAATGTAGAAACAATATAATAACAAAATGTAGAAACAATATGATAACAGTGTGTAGAAAGTAAATTTAGTTTGCTCGTTCAGATCGCTGAGTGATGTGCATTGGCGCTTCCTCAAACAGTTCTATGACGTTGAGGTCTGGGGAGTTTCCCTTCCAGTTCTCAAGCAGCCGAAAGTCTTGTGATGCAATCCACTGTTTCACAACTTTGGCGCTGTGGCAAAGAGCACTATCTTGTTGTAGTACAGATGTTCTACGAAGCTGCATAAACATGGGAACTTTCTCCTGAATTATTTTGATGTAGGCCTTGGCTGTGGCTGTCTCGTTGCGAAGAACAAAATGCAGACCAGCACATCCATTCGCAGTTATAGCACACCAAATAATCACAGAAGGTGCTGAGCAGACAGTTTGTGTAACGTGTGTTGAATCTTTGGTTTCTTAGTCGGTATAATGTAAACTGGCAAATCTTGGATTCGTTACTAAACATTATTTGATGCCACATCTCAGGGGTATATGTTGGTATTGCCTGCAGAAACGCAACTGGCCTAGAATTTTTTTTGAAGACAATTGGGGTTTGGCTGCCGGTTTGCACGATGGAAGGTCAAAGGTAGTATTCAATGGACGCCTAATGGTGTTTTGAATTCAGAAGATGAAGAGAATCGTTGATTGCAGTTGCTGATAGTAACACTTCTGAATACCGAAGATACTGACACGCCCATTCCAACAGCTATAGCGCGATAATTGTACCCCTCCTCGTACAAGATATGAATTTGAGCACGCTTTGTTGGTGAAATTTCACTACCGCGGACCATATTTCAAACTATAATGATGTGCTTTTTCAGTGAAAATGTATTGTGTGTAAATCTAAAGTTGTGTTAATTTGATTGACTAAATGAATCTGCTGTAAATTCTAAGAAAAAATTGGGAATTCCAGGAATTTTTCGAAGTTTCAAGGAAATAGCATAAAACACGCTTTAGACAGGTTACTGTTCCCAAACTTTTTTGGCCAGTACTGTATATGTATATGTATATGTGTATATATATATATATATATATATATATATAAATAAGTGGCATTTCATAAAAGTTTTATAAAGAATGATTGATTTCATTTTTTATAATTGAGTTTTGTATCAATTGTAACTCCTTGGGTTTGTATTTAAAAGAAAATCGATTATGAACACATAGTAGTAGTTAAAGTTCTAACAGGTGCAGAAATTTGAAGCTGTAAAAAACAGGTAAAGCAATTAGTCCATCGAACACAAAACATTTAGGGAAGTGGGGTATCACGGGATAGTTAAGATGGCTCTGAAAATAGCCTTTGAGATATGTTCTAAAACTGATAAATACCTTAATAGAACCACAAAAACCCAAAATTTTTTATCAGATAGGTATTTTTCTTCAGTTTTTTGTTAACTACATGTATAAGACTTTTTGGAAATGAATTTTGTTTCCACCTATGGGGTAAATTGGGCCGAAAATAATCAATCAATATAGGTATTTAAGAAGCTTTTGATTATGAAAACATGAAATCTTTTCATAAGCACATTACCCTAATATATACCAATGCAAGTACACTCATACAGCATATAATTATATATATAATTCCATGCGTTTTGTTAAAATGAAAAGCATGACCACCAATCGATATAAATTTTGGCAAAAGCAAACTTATCTCATAAACGGATTCGTCATCAATTTTTGATATATTGCTGCACAAAGCATAAGCCCATAAGTAACATAAATGACATTTAATCCACTGTTTTCCAGAAAACTATGTGGAAAAGCTAATTTCCCGTTTTGCTGCATTCCAACACTGTCTACATTATGAGAATTTTATCACATTTAGGATATAAAATATTTTTAAGTCAATTACATATTAAAGTTCATGTATCAAGTAACTTATAAACAGTAATGAACAATCTCATTTTCACAGATGGCAGACAACTGCTATATGCTGCTGTCTGCATCGCTAAATCAAGTATTAAGAAAACTAGTGAAAACCTCACCACTTTTTGCACGCACTGCATTCTGAAACGTGTTTAGCTGTTTACAGATAGTTGCTTGTCGAAGCAAAACAGCACATTTTTCGTGAGCCACAACAAGCTGATTTCTTACAAACATTGAGGAATATAACTAAATTTTACGTTTACAATTTCGCAAGTTAAATGAAACACCTATTTTCATGCAGAATTTATATAAACAAATTTCATGATTTTTCGTCTATGCGGAGTAGAAGTACTGAAAAGAAATCTAAATATTTCATGATTAGAATTATTATGACAATAAAACTATATTTCATATAATCGCATCATTATCAGTAAATACATCAAGAAGGGAACTTCGTTTATTCCTCTCAAATGGTTTACGTACACTGGTATCGTTTGGAGAGATCTTGAACCATGTTTGGGCTGGTATTCTATACTTTCTGATGTTTAGAAACGAATTCAGCGAATAAACATTAAATATTGGAAAATGTGATGAAACAGCTACGGATGGTGAACTTTTTCTTGCAACATTTTCATGTAGAAAAATTGACAAAACCGAAGTTAAAAACGAGCAAAATATGGCAGTCACTGCAGACACTTCTGAGGAAAAATAGTTCAGTTGAGATGTACTTAGAAAGATTGCCGAAACTGAAAAAATATGCTTGAGAAAAAAGTTGAAATACCCAAGTTGTATGTTATCTTTGTGAGATTCATAAATGAGATATAGCATAAAGGTTGAAGCGGTTGATAAAATAAATGTAATCAAACAAACTTTTGCACATGTATGCATGCTGGCATTAAGTTTGTTGTGGAAACGTGAACTGCATAAGGACAAGGCTAACATCAACCAACAGAGAATCATAAACATACAACTAAGCGGCCACCAGATGTAAATATGAACTTTATAGTTGCATAAGATTGGGGAGAACAAAAGACAAAAATATGTGATAAACATTATGCTCAAAACGTCTGCTTGAAACGTAAGAAATATCAACTGAAAGCAAAACAAACCTACAAGAAATTCTTCAAAAACAGCAATAGTTTTTCCAGAAATTATTCCTTCTTCCATATAACGTTTTTTGTTACTAAGCAACATTAATGTAAACAGCAGAGCACATAATAGATATAAGATTCTTCTTACAAATGGTAGTATTTCAAAATAGACATTTGTATTTGCCTTAATATATTGCTTCACGACTAAATGACGAAGAAAACGACTTCTTTGTTCTGAGTATTCTATTGCATATATGGGAAGTTCATTCAAGTGGTTGGGCTTAAATATATGAAAATAGACATTGACTATTAAGTTTGGATCAGCCTTCCCAAAGCCCTTCAAATAGTAACATGAATTTAATATTTCCTCAGCTATTTTTGGATGCGATCGAATCATTTCTGTAAAAGCGGATGACTCAACATTGATCTTTGGAGCATTTCGATCAGGTGTGATGAAGGTGTTAATCTTTTGGAACCGAATCAGTTTTTTCAATGTTTCTTCATTGTTCACGAGATCCAATGGCGTTTGTCCAAATCTATTCTTTTGATAAAGTAGCTTAGAATCCAGTTCATGAACAATATCCAGATATATCTCATTGTAGTTCCGCAGCAAGTGATGAATTAAGTTACATTTGAACTTATCACGCATAGAGTATGAAATTTTATCACTTTTCTCAAACATAAACTTTGTCATTGAGAAGTTACCATGAATTGCAGCTACCATTATAGGAAGTTGAAAATCCTTATTCTTTAGCAAGAGAAGCTCTGTTGGATTAAAATTTGAAAAAAATACCCGAAGAACATTTTTGTGGCCACACTTTGAAACTTCGAAAAGTGACGAGCATAAAACCTTAGGCGTAAATTCAAACTTTTCCTTCAATTTTGATGTAATAATTGAATGAACTAACTCTCCTTCACCTAAGCTACAGACTTCTAGAAATAGCTTATGAAAATTTATTTTATCATATCTCAGAAGATCCTTTAAAATCCGTAAATTTCCATTTTCCCAAGCCTTTGACATTGCTTTGGCAACTGATTTAATTACAGCTTCATCATTTTGGCATTCATCATCAAGTATGTTTATAATTTCTGCTTCCAAGTCATTGTTCACTGCTAAAAACAATTTATAATAATCTATACCGCAGAAATTATATGAATCTCATTGTAAAACCAACCAATATAATGGCTAATTATCAAGATTTGTGAAATATTTAATAACCTATAATAGTTGTAATCTATTTTTTGTAGTTCCGAAAATTTAGTGTTTTGTATTTCTAGCTTAATACATCAGTTATAATTTATCACACCTTAGAATAACGTTTAGCTAAAATTACATTCCTCCCAAAATAGTTCTGTTAAGAAAATCTTCAAATTAGTGATTTGAGGGGATGTTACTCATGCAGAAATTTTCAATTTATTTTTGGTTTATGATGTCTTCTTGTAGACTGACGTTGAATTAGGAACATCATAGCAAAAAATTCACAAAAATTCCATTAAATCGAGGAAATTGTGTTCATAACAAGCAATGTAATGAAAACATCAATATTTCAATAATCATATTTGCATAAAATTAATATTTTGCAGTAAATGAAATTTTTTTTTGTACTTCATCATGAATATTATTTATGCAAGATAATGATATAGATGAGAAACTAAAAGCCTGATTGAAAATTCATATTAAAGATGATACTGCTGAGCGAATTCAAATTCCTTAATATAATAAGTGCTCATTGATGCCCAAGATATTATAACAATGCCTGTAGAAAGAAAAGTGCTAAGGCTTATGCGTGAATTATTAATGAATTTTAAATATTTGTCATAGTATAAGAATTAATTAGAAAACCACACTAAATATTAATTATCAGCTTTATTCAATTTTTCCCAACGATTTGTCCGAAAAACAGCATTTTTAAATATTTCATTAATATATATATATATATAGGGTTCACATCGAACCCTTTAATTTACGTGGACAAAAGAAGTCAAAGAAATTCCTGACGATGCTGTTCCTAATAAAGCTTCAGCTCCTTCCCTTAGTCTATATCCTCCACCAAAGTCTTTGAATTTATCTACTTCTCAATTGTAGTAGTTATTTAGTGTGCATTTGTAAATAATTTTTGTGCAGCAGGTCTATATGGTTTTATTTGTCAGTCCAAAGGCTGTTCAAATATTACATATATATATACTTGCTTAATAATCATTAGACCTGTATTGTTTTTAAAAATAAAACTTATTTACAACTAAATTTACAATTATTTTCTCGTTAGCTATAACTGTACGACTCTATGCAAGTGTAGGACAGAAACAAAGATGTTAAACAAATTAAAAAAAAACAAAGCATAAGGACCTAAAATTTGAGCTAAATAGTGAAAGTTTGATAGATTCTTCAACATTATAGGCAAAAAGGAAGAAAAATTGAGCTAGGTTTGAGTACTTGTAGACAGAGTGTATATATATATATATATATATATATATATATCGTCTTGAGTCATGTTGGAGCCGAGTTAGAATCCTAACTCGCTAGTTCCAATCTAGATACAACTACATNTTATATATATCGTCTTTAGTCATGTTGGGGCCCAGTTAGAAACCTAACTCGCTAGTTCCAATCTAGATACAAATACATTTACAAATATTTTTTCGTTAGCTATATCTGTGCGACCCTTTGCAAGGGTAGGAAAGAAAAAAAGTTGTTAAAAAAATTGAAAAAAACAAAGCATAAGGATCTACAATTTGAGCTAAATAGTGAAAGTTCGATAGATTCTTCAACATTATAGGCAAAAATGAAGAAAAATAGCTGCCATTCAAGCAAATATTGAGTTAGGTTTGAGTAATTGTAGACATAGAGTGTGTATATATATATATATATATATATATATATATATATAACTTAATGGTTGTGCGAAATCAGTTGCTCACAAAAGTAGTGAGGAAATTTGGTTAGCACTGTTTCATTCAAACAACCTTCAATCATTTCATGTAACTTAAGTATTTCAAATAAAGTTATAAATATGTTAGCTTAAATGTGAAGTTAACTATACCGTTTTCAAGTTTTTCATCTAAACGCGTTGAAGCACTGCTGCATGAACTGAATCTTCCTTCTTCACTAAGAATTATTACAATAAATAGAATTAATAATAGAAGGAATAACATCAATGATCAATGAATTTTTTCAAAGCTATATAAAATTTCTATGAATCATCTTAAACCGAATCCAATGAAGTATGATGCTGATAGTAACACAAAATATATGCTTTTATATAAAAGAGCAGTCCCATAATAGGACTGTATGCATAGCATTAATTGTACTTGTAGAGTTAGAAAAATGCTGGCATCTAATTTTATGTAAGACTGATTTTTTAATACTAGAACAGCAATCACTCCTTGAGAAT
This sequence comes from Hofstenia miamia, assembly GCA_900660155.1. Classification (NCBI taxonomy): domain Eukaryota; kingdom Metazoa; phylum Xenacoelomorpha; order Acoela; family Hofsteniidae; genus Hofstenia; species Hofstenia miamia. The sequence goes on along the minus strand of CABFPE010000071.1, from coordinate 255,399 downwards.
AGGTTTACATCTGATGTTTCAAGAAACGAAAAATATTGACTGGAAACAAAATTTCTACTAACAGCAAATTCAATGAGATTATTAACATATTTGGAAGTATATGTATCTTCTAGTGTTTTTACTGAAGGAATAATCAAGCAAACAAAAAAAGATTGTAAGTTATTTTGACCATTGCTTCATACTCAAAATTCGGCATATTTAAAAATGAGACTGTTCGAAATGTCGTATTGGAATTCAATATGAAAAAACGCATCATCCATTGCACTTACATTAGTAACTTCTTGATGGTTGCTGAATTACAAATAAGATGTATAGTTGAGATTGTAATTGTTGCACTTAAAGTACAGCTAGATGTATTTCACTTAGATCAAATGCCATTATAAAACTTCAATTTACAACTATTGCATAAAAATTTCATTTCATCAAGATTCATATTGTTAGGATTTTAATTAATGCTTCCATGTAGTAAACGCTATCTTCTGATTAAATAAAGGTACAAGAATCAACTTACGCGTTATCCATGCTATATCAAATTCTTTATTGAAGAAAGTGAATGATAAACAAACGGCAGGTTGTTTTCAACAATAATAAAGCCATCAAATCTTTAAAATAAAAGCTGCATCCTCAACTTAAATTTTTTAGGTTAACAATGTTAAGCGCTCAATTGAAAATCTGCAAAATTTTTTTTAGGATTTCTATGAAAAAATTAGAAATTGGTAATTAATTTTAACTAATTCCTGGAAACAGTTCAAATTTATCCCCGCCCCATAAAGAACCTTATTATGGATAACAGTAGTAATTGAAATTTTTTGGGGTAACTTTGTAACTTTAGTTTCTATATACACGTATTTTGCCAACAGTTACTAAGAAAAACACAATAATATTTAGATATTATGTTTCATCAATCGCATGAAAACTTACCTAAGCCTTAGAAATAATTGCAAAAACTGAATATTTAATACAAAATCATATTGAGTGACGTAAAAGGTAACAAATAGTAGGTACATCAAAAATATTGAGCAATTTTTTAGAATTAAAATAATTCCTTTCCTTGATTTAAGTATTTAGGCGTGCTTTGCAACCTAGGCTGTCCTCATTTTGTCTTACCTTATTTTTATAAAGTTTATAAGGTGACGGCAAAATAGAGAGTAGCATCCACTGCTAAATTGATCTATTGCAATAGCCATGTCTTATCAATCCCAAACCAAATTATCTACTTAAACCTCATAAAGCTGGACAGAAAGGAACCGACCGTATTGGCGATACCAATTGATCAATCACAACATCATAGCACTAAAAAAATTCAAACATGAAAAAAAGTGTCCAGACCATGAAAATTAACCGAATAATATTTTCATAACTGAGTTATCAAAAATGTGTGTCAACAGGAAACGTATTTGCTCAACATCGTAGAGAGAATGGAGAACATTGTCATGGACAAACTTTGTATAGAAACGTCAGGTGATCACTATTGTCCATGAGAAGAATCCCTTGTTCTGCAACAGATACATGATGTTTTGAAAGTTACCTGTGGAAACGTTTGTCTGTACACAAGCCGCTCCCAATGAATGAATTTGATAAAAAGTTGGAAAGTTCCCACCAACTAACTAAGTCCTTAGGAGATGTACTAGAATACAGCCAATTTGAGTTAATTTATTATTAGAATATAGAAAGAAAAAATGGGGTTTTATTAGTTTTCAACTAATACTAAATTAATGTTTAATTTTTGTATAAATTATTCTTATATCAATTATAGTAATACTAATAGCAATACCTTTATATTTTAATGGTATTAAGACATATAACCCTCTATT
>CABFPE010000071.1:234316-250663 GCA_900660155.1 Hofstenia miamia | reverse complement strand
GTTATTCTGTAAGAAAGGCAATTTGTTTGAGAATTTATGATGAATTTATTGATAGTATAGTTTTTTTAATATTTTGAATATAGGCTTACCTCTCGATTTCTAAGAATTATCTCTAGTTGATTTGCCTTCTTGCTATTTGCGGCAATTGATGAATTCTAAAGAAACAATTGCTCTATTAAAATATGATGGTGTTTGTTAAATTCTGCTCTTATTTTGAAGAAGGCGATTGCCCAGCAAAACGTTGTCATCCTCGCTTGAGAAAATTTGGCACAGGGTTATGCTTTAGAAAAATCTTAAGCAATGTACTGTAGTGTCGACCCTAATTGAGCTCATTATGTGTTTATTGTAACTGTCTGGGTGTCAACAGTGCAGTTCTAGACCAATTATTAAAATGACTTAAATTAGTGTCTCACTTTAGTGTATGAAATTAACTCGTACATGTTAAAATGCAACAAATTACTTTTAAGTTCAACTTTCGCCGCGCTCTTTCTACCCTTTTTAACTCTAAAAAAGTTCACCGATAGTTTTTGATGTTTTGTATTATTACATTTAGCAATGTATTGTAGCAGCTAACTTAATAGTGCTTGCAGACTAGTGCTAGTGTCCCGTTCAGTAGTGGATCACATGAACCCTCTTTTAAGAAGATACCAACATAGTAGGTTTCCTATCATTTTTGTTGCATCCTCTTTTTACTACCAGCCACCAGCATCTCCTAGTAGATTCTATAGGTTTAAGCCCTCTTCTTTTGCGCATGCTTTTATGTAACTGCTTGTATTGCTGAATGTTGGCTGAGATAGGTTTATTTATACAATCGCTATTACAGCTAGTGATAAAATACAAAATAAAGTCGTGGTCATCTCCATTGTTGGTGAAGTCTCATGACGAGAAGAAGTGTCTTCGGGTTATAAATAGAGCATCATTATTAAATTAATACTTTGAGTGGTTGCACTATATACACTATTATTTAAATCGACTAGGCCAAATTAGTTAGGCTACCTTGTCTGTAATTTACTTGTGCTAGCGTCTGAATATGAATATTTGCATTTAATAATAAGATTCAAAAGCAATATATTTACAAAAATATTACAGAATTTTATAACTGCAAACTAAATATATAGCATAAAATAATATCATGTAAAAGAAGGTGTTAAATATTTTTTATCATTTTTGTGATTCCAAATGTGTTTTTCAATATAAAAGAGCGGTTTTGAGTATTGTTATCTAATTATTTGAATTTTCTTCAACTTGAACCGCATTCTACATTGTAAATCTTTTTAAATGTTACAAGATGTAAGATGAAACGTAGGAATATATTTCTTGCTGCTTACAAATTTATGAGATTTTTATGAAATCAAAATAATACTATCCAATTTATACTAAAATTTATTTGAAGCAAAATGAGTTTGTATTTGATATGACTTGAGACTATGTATTTTACTTCTGTCTGTGATCGTTAAAGCTGTCATGTCACATGAAGAATTTATTGTTTTTATTTACCAATTAAAAGTTACTAATAATACATGGGGCTCTTGAAAAGGAATTCATTAATAACAAACAATAATGTAATTGCGATACAAAAATTTCAGCCATATTTGGTTGTTCCTTCACAATAATCTGACTTTACCTAATCAATGATTGTATCATTTTACTCTTTCTGTACTAGGACTGGTATTTATTTTTTATGTGCATAAAACTATGTATTTTAATTAGTGAATAGTGAAATAAGTTTCTAACCCTACCCAGCAAAAGGTATTCTTTAACTATACAAATCTATTACCCCGTGTTTTCAAAGAATTTTCTCCAAGTCTTTTAAAAAATTTGGAAATCTTGAGATACCAATATGTGGGTAAATGTACTTCCCTGTATGGTCAACATTTTTGATAAAATATTCCCTGTACCTGAGGTACATAAAAAAATTTACTTTGCTTTCTATGAAAATCCATTTTTTCGCAAAACTTTCAAATTCTTTCTCCTAAGTCAAGCTCAGATTATAAAAGGTTGTAAGTCCCATAGAAGCAAGATCAACTCTTTGTATTTTTGTAAATAGAACCCACACACACCCGGGCGTGAATTGAAAGTGAAAATAATAAGAGAGACAATTGTCCATCATGTAGTGAGTTTTGATATCAAATTTTTTTATGGGATTTTCACAATCTACATAAAAATACCTGGGTTAGTTTGGATACACTGAATTTTTCTAGAAACCATCGATGCCTTGTCAATTGCTTTTTCGTACTAATTTCAATGTAAATTTGACTGAAAATATGTTTACTAAAAACACTATCAAAAACTACAGTCAAAGAATGGTTAATTACTTTTCATTTTAAACATAGTTTTTGGGTTTTTGACAAATAACATTGAAAAGTTCTGAAAATTATATTTATATCTTATTCTCGCTTGTGCCAACTTAAAGATAAAAAACTTCTTTCAAACCATGTCTGGGTTAACATTTGTGTTAGAGTAGTTAAAAATATTAACATTTTTCTAAAAAAATTCATGTTTTTGAAATTTACTTAAAATCAATCCCATAATAAAGGTTGATGTAATCATGAACACTAAATCGCATGAGAGTAATAGAATGCCCACTTACTTATTTCTTATTCTGCATTTGAAATTTTGCCTTCAAGTATTAGTGATAAACTGGCTTTTAAAACGTATACAAGAAAAGAGTCCTTCTTCCACTCTTGGGACTTTCCGATTTTGGATAATTTCAATAGCTCGTGGGTCAGGAGTGATTAAATTTTTACTATACTTTAATTAGTATACTCAATTCAAAAAATTACTTAATAATCTTCTTACAGCAATTTAATATTTGACAACCATTAATTTTAAATAATCATTTTACATCGAAAAATGACAGTACTGCTTAAGTCACAGAATTTATTTATGCAATACATAATCGAATGTCTTCATCATCGTTGTGTTTCTCTCATCAACTTGATCATCATTATCACCGTCACATCGTCATAGTAATAATAATAATAATAGATGAGGCTAAGGAAAGAGTACAAGAGGTGAATAAGGAAGGTACTACAGAAGTCAGCATTGAATGGGCAGAACAGCATAAAGGCAATTAATACATGGGCGATACCAGTGGTGAGATATTCGGCAGGAATAGTTAGGTGGAATAAGAATGAACTGAGGGAATTAGACAGGGAGACAAGGAAGATACTAGAAGCAGAGAGAGCATTCAACCTCAATGGAGATGTAGATAGGCTGTACATGGCAAGGCATAAAGGAGGGAAAGGGCTGCTAAGTGTGGAGGAGACTGTAGAAGCAGAAGCACTAGGGCTAAAGGAATATGTAGAAGAGCAACCTAAGGGGTCCCTACTAGAGATCACTAAAGAGTTAAAGAAGATAAGAACTGAGAGTGAAGGAAAGAAGATATACCAGAGTAGGATGGAATCAGAGAGACAAACAAGGTATAGGCAGAAGGCAATGCATGGAGAATACTGGAGGAACACAAAAAAGTGTGATAGAGAAGAGAGCAACAAGTGGTTAAAGAAGGCAGGACTGAAGAGAGAAACAGAAGCACTAATAATGGCAGCACAGGAGCAAGCAATAAGAACAAACTGGGTGAAGAAGCATATAGACAGAAGAGTAGAAGTAAGTGATAAGTGTAGGCTATGTAAGAAAGAGGCGGAGACAGTATATCATCTGATAGCAGGGTGTGAGAAGTTAGCACAGAATGAGCATAAGTTCAGGCATGACAAGGTGGGAAGAATGGTACACTGGAGTATGAGCAGGCAGCATGGGTTAGAAGCAGGAGACAAGTGGTATGAGCACAAGCCACAGGGCGTCATAGAAAATGAGAAGGTTAAGATACTTTGGGACTTCAACATACAGACGAGCAAATTGATAGAAGCACGGAGGCCAGACATAGTAGTGGTAGACAAAGAGAAAAGATTAGGAACAGTGATAGACATAGCAGAATCCGTGATTAAACATGCATAAGAATTGGTTTAAGTCAAGCCATTGGGTTTTGACTGAAGCCATGAAGTTGAATTTGCACATTCCTAGCATTAAGATTATGAGTCATAATTGATTTGAAACGTTGACATTTTCACCGCTTTGAAAAGAACTCAGATAACTGCTGAGTACTTGCATTGAAAGGTTAGCTTTTATGTGTGTATAAAGCAAAGACTATGAACAATAGTTCAAACAACCTTCTCCTCTTCAGAATTGCAAAAACATTAACACAAATAAAATTCCACGTTTTTTTTAAATAGTTGCTTATTTGCAGATTTCACCAATATTTTTAGTTATAACTTTTCTAGAAAATTCTACGAGTCTAATACTTGTGTATTTACAATAGAGATGTTCAATCTAGTCCAAACTAATGTTTATTAGCTAAGCTGTTTATATTTTTATGTAAATAATGCAGCTAGATGCTGAAAAAAGGTTTTCTTAAAGACTCTAGCATTCTAGTAGTGAGGTACGGGCTTTTCCGTTTATATGTTTAAGGAAATATTGCTTTCATCAATTACCAGGCTAATCATGAATCGAGACTTCTGTCCCATGTCTATTGCATCCTACGAATACTTTGTTCATAGCCGAATTATGAAAAGAGTTTTATAACCTATTCATTTCTCATTGATTTATAGCATGATGTGAGTTGATAATAGGAACTTTGAAGGCGGACCACAAAAACTAGGAAAAAAATTATATCTAAGGCCATTAGCAATTTTGGATATTGTGAGGTATTGACACATCTATTAATGAAATTGCTTGAATATACCTTCGAAATGTGTACTGAAAGGAATCGCTATGTCTAAATTACTTGAAGAAAAGATTAATTAGTTTTCTTTGGAAACTCTATCCAAGCTCAATGTTCATGTAGATATATGGTTTGAATTGGAGCCTATAGAATCAAAACGAACATTAACTGTGTTTTATATGTAGATAGACCTCCCAACCCCATTGAGGAGTGCTGTGTGCAAAGTCAGAGATTTTGAGGGCTGGTAGGTCTCACTGGAACAATAATGGAAAACGAGATACTTCTTTATCTGGTGCTGCTTTGAGGTGTCGGATATCACATTTACGTCTTCAGTTATTCGCTGTTAAACATTTTTTCAGGAACAAGAATATTTTTCAAAAATTAAGGTTAACAAGTGAAGCTACAGACAAGAAACAAAGTATGTTAATGTTAACATGAGTTGTAACTGGGTCGCCGAGTCAAGAATTTTTTCCGGGTCAGCCGGGTCACTGGGTCAATATTTTCCCTAAGGCTTCCGGTTAAATTGGATCACTGAGACATATTTATATAAATAAATTATTAAAATTAAAATACTCAAAAGGGCTCATCTCAAAAAATCAGGCTTATTAGTACGTAATCATTGAATTATATAAATATGTTTCAATAATTTCAGAGGTTTTCTATGTTGACTTTCATTTGTTTCTGTAATAGGGCCCTGCGAATTCATTAGTTTTATTTTGAATTCGAATTCTAATGCTTAGGCTAGGCCCGTAGCCAACATAATCATCTAAGGGGGGGTCGATGCACATTTAGTGGGGTTGATGGGAATTTCAACTTTCTTTATAATATAAACTAAAATTTTACCACTAGTCTGTACACCATTTTATTTTTGTTGCATCCATGGGCGTAAGCGGATTTTCTGACTTGTGAGGTCATCCAGTATAGTGATCAAATAAGTGATCAAAAGCGAGGGGAAGCCCCACGAAAATTTTTTGAAAATATAGACAAAATATACCTTAGAATTGCATTATTAGGCACGATGTTACAACAACTGCCTTAACAAATTTTATTTTTACATGCTGATTTTGCTTTTAGCTTTGTTGTCTAGGACTGGTTGCCTGGCCTTCCATTGGGGTTCGACACCTCCTAACCCCCCGTGGCTACAGGCCTGGTTCAGGCAATTTGCAAATCCGAATTCGAATTCAAAATATAAATTGGTTTAAGTATTAATTTCCATAGTAAAAACATTTGCTGTTAATAGTTACAGTTAAAGACGACATTGAAACATAGAAAACTTAGACTGTTCTAAAATCGAAGAATTAAACTGAGAAATGATATTTAAGTATTTCACACTAGATGATATTTTTCTAAATTCGCCATTGTACTGTACCAAGATTCAAACTACAATCCAACATAGATTCGGATTCTTATTTGATTTAACTTTTTCGCAAGAGCCTATTTTGGGTAATGTTAAATGAATATTAAGTCCTCGAAATTCGATTTAAATCTAGGTCCAAATTTTTGACAGAAATAAAATGGGGTTAAATAATTTCAAATAAAAATTTTTCCACCGCCTGAAATTGTAAATTGAAGATTTAGACTTGCCAGCATTTTTCATTCATAAAAATTATTTCAATAGCTTTTTATTTCACATAAAAAATTATGAGAGATACTAGAACCATGTCTCCATAATGCGAAGGGGAGCATGGCGAATGTCTGTGATGACCAGCGTGATGATATGTTATTCATGCCAAATCTATGCAAATAAATTCTTAGCGAAATCCAATAGGCGAGTTTTAAATTCATTCAGGTCACGAGGCAATTTTTTTGCAAATTTACTGGGTCTCGGTAAATCACCATGTCAAAGCTTATCATAGGTCACAATTTGTGATCCTGGTGCTACTCTAAAGCTAAACTTATAGTTTCAATTGCACAGTAAGAAGATCAAACTTGTCCATGGATCTTTAATTGATCTGAATCTGAAAATGCGATCCAAAAATCTCGTGGATATTTGATGAGTCTAAAATTTTATTTCCATAGGAGGCTTTCCTAGAGTAATTATAGGTAATTGCTGCTTAATGACCTTAGTATTGACATTAAGGCAGACGAAAATATATGTTGTAAACCTCTATGAAATTTATTAAACTTGTTTCTAGGCATTAGCAGAATTCGGGTTAGACATGGACACGGTATTTAATGCAAAAAACTATTTTTAGCTAGAGAGTTTTTCTAGCTATTTTTAAAAAAACGTAACTATCAATTAGTAAATTTATGTATTAAGGTAAATGTATACATTAAAAAGTAAATGATTTTATTGTTTTTATCAAAATTCCCACATTTCACTATTAAAAATACCGCGGTTTTGGAGTTGGAATACCGCCGAGCCCCACTAATTTTTTTGTACTTTGTATTTTACTCATGTTGCTTCTTTTCTTTGTCTGTCGAACTGCTTCTTAGTAATCCGGGAATCAATGGAAATTTCATGGATCGATCGATAAGAATTGCATGGAATGGAATGGATCTGGATGCAAGAATAGGTATCCATTGACATGTATGAAAGAGTTCGATACCATTTGAAAGGCTATTTTCTCTCCTTTAGCTGAAGCTTTTAATCAATTTAATAAGCTATTGTTTTAAGCATTGCTATGCAATTTCTCCGTGTGCGATTACTTGCAATGCGGTGCAGTGAGTTGCCTAAAATCCTGTGTTGTGGTCTTTTTTGTTTTAAAGCGGAAGGATCTTCAACTTCCACGTCTCGTTTATTTTACGGGTACTGACTGGTGACGGATAAGGCTTTTATAGGTATTGTTAGGAAGCATAGAAAGCCGGCCTGATAAGCGGGATGGGAAAATCTTCTTCAGTCAGCACTGCAGCATAGTTAGGATTACTGGCTAATATTTTTATCATGGAATGTTATTTGGATTTCTATTCCTTGAATATATGTGTAATGGACTAGGAAAAGGGGTCACTTGGGATTGTGTACAACTTTTGAGAAAATTAAGGTCAAATTTCAAGCATGTTTTTTGTGTGTATCTATTTCTGCCACGTGTGCTACCACTACAATTGCGCAACGGTGCCATTAGTGTGAGTTAAGCCTGAAAATGGTTAGAGCAGGGCTAGCCGGCAGTGTAGAGCTAGAAAGTTAGCTACTTATTTATGAAAAGGAGTATTTTTCACATAGAAAAAATGACGGGAACCATTCTCATTAAGGTGTACTTTGTGTATAAAGGTTGATTAATATGATACAAGAATTTGGCTCCAAAAGTCATTTTTGGCTGGGTGACCCCAAGTGACCCCTTTTCCTAATCCGTTACATATATATATATATATACATATATATATATATATGTATATATATATATATATGTAACGGANTATTTGCGATTATTGACAAACAAGTATATGCACATGTCCAAAGAGAAAATATTTCAAATGTGCAGAAAACAAAAAAAATACCTTAACGGTTAAACTAAGTTTGGGGTAATTTTGTTACCCCACGAACAACTAGAATAGGATTTTAAACTCAAATCAAATAGGAAGAACCTGATATTTTGTGACTTTTCCACATTTTTTTAATTACTTTTTATCTGCACAATATGTGAATCATCCTAACTTTGTTTACCAAGATTCAACAAAAACATCTATAATCTGCGAAAAAAGCTATATCAAGCTTAAGACTCTAGGAATTTGAATGTAATATATGTGCAAAAAATCATAGCATACAAAAACTGAAAAGAATTTCCAAATTTAGATGTTTTTGGGTACAAGCTAAATGAATATTTATAAAATTTTCATGAAATCATAGCACTAGGGTCTTTCAAACATGGTATTACTATAAAAAACTATCAATCATTCTAAAGAAAAAGTTTTGATCTGATTTCTTTTGGGGTAACAAAGATACTCCAAACTTAAACTATTGATATTTTTGTTGAATCTTGATAAACAAAGTTAAGGTGATTCCCATATTGTGCAGGCAAAAAGTAGTTAAGAAATGTGGAAAAGTCACAAAATATCAGGTTCTTCCAATTTGATTTGAGCTAAAAATCCTATTCTAGTTGTTCCCCTTGTAACAAAATTTGCCAAACTTAGGTTAACGGTTAATAAATACATTAGAAAAAACTATTGTTTTGCAGACATTTCAATTACTTTATAGTCCAAAATTTATATTGAGTAGTTGAAGTTTGCTGAGAATGGGATATAATATATATATGGAAATTCGTTGCAGCTGATCCAGTGGCGAGTCAAAATCAAGATAGAGTCTAGGTTGGCGCTATTTCTTCGATTAAATCTCAAAACAAAATTCAATCAACTTGTTGCTTCCAGTTTTCAACAAGCTACTAACCTAGTCATATTTGGAATTTGATAAAATAATTCGAATTTCGGATTTGGTCAGTTTGACAAATCTAGTTATTCGCAAGGGTTTTATTATTTTAATCATATTCCAATTTGGAAACATTGGGAGGGTATAACGGCATTGTGTGTACATAAAAATGATTTTCTAATTTTATATTATTAGTAGCAAATCATCTTGCAATTATACACAACAAAAAACAATTTCTAACACCTTCTGTTTTTTTCCTTGCTAATGAAACCTGATTTGGGCATTTATTATAATGGAAAGTTTAAAAAACTCTATAAATGTTTTCATTCATCTTCATGGACGTGCAACGGAAATCACTTGCACTAAACAACCATGGTCAATCTAATACAGAAGAGTCGAGCCGAGCCGAGCTTGAGCAGAGTATTTGATATACAACGAGCCCAAAACGAGCCGTTTTTAAAAAAACTAAATTTATAGTACTGCTTGTTAATTTGATTATGCAGATTTTTCTTATTTTTTCATTCAATATTCCTTACTTATAATAGTATTTTAGAAATGTTTATTAAATACTAGGAAGAGCAATGGAAAATAATTCTGAGAACACAACATTTGAAAAAAATACTGAGCTGAAACGAGCCTCTTTGAAAGATTTTCTGTGGTGAGCCGAGACGAACTTACTCAAAATTTAAACGAGCCGAGTCGAGCCGAGCTTAGAAATTACGGCTCGTTGACAAGTCTGATCTAATATACTTTTAATGAAAATTACTCCCATGTGTTGTAAATGCATTTTCCTTAGTACGTTAGCTACTCAACGTTTTTAATGATTTAGAGAAATTATTCATTCACAGTAGGATAGCAAGAAAATTGGAATTTCATGTGGTCCTTTATTAAGGCCGAATGCAACGTTCATCTGAATTTTCACTAATTAATGGGAGGTTTTAAAAAATTTGACGAAGCTAGTCAAAGGCATAACAATTGAGTTTTCAGTTGGGCATTGTAAGTTATTTTCATTTTGGGTCTAGTTGATGTCTAGCTCGCGATTTCGAGTTGCTTGTCATGTTCAATAGGTTTACTCATTCAATTTGTGAAAAATAATTTCACCCACATATGGAATTTGCTTACTTGCTGGTGGAACTTCTCAAGATGTATAAAGTTTGTGAAGTGGACATGAACTCATCATATTTATTTGTTAATAATCTGGGGTAGCGCCTGTTCTCATGCCCATCCCGTAGCCCGTACCCCGTACGCATAAAAAAAGGTCTATTGGCTTGTTTGTGCCTATATTTCTAGCCCGTTAGGCATGTAGCTAAATATTGTTTAACATTAAACAATATATCAAATTGTCTTCAACAACCCAATGAATAAGAATTTGGATATGACCCATTTTGCTTTTCGAAGATGCTTTTCCAACGTGTATTTTAAAATATGAAATGCTTTTTTGCAAAAAATTTAGTTACTACGTTTTGTTTCTAAAGCGACGATACATAATAAGTCATTCCAGTGTTTCAAAAAAAAGATAAGTCATGATTGAAGCATTGAAAAACGTTTACTTAAGAATTATATACTATTTGTGTTAATTTCTTAAACTTTAGTATATAAATTGTTTTTAGTGTTTATCTATTTTTACTCTTCATTTCATTTTATATGTGTTTTATTTTTAAATTTATTATGAAGCCAATTCCTGTAAACGTATTATTATTTTAGTTAGATAATATTTGAGCAACACTTTGACACATCTTTGAGTAGGGTCAAGCGAATTAAAAGCTCAAGAGAACTTGGATTACGCTTGGTCAAAATTCATTAATAGAGTTTTGGGATGGGTTGTGTTAGGTCAGAATATCTTGATCCATTTACAGCTCTCTGACGTTCTTGAAGCACGCATACACAAATCCCATGACCTCAAATTTGCTTAAATGTGGAAAAAAACCATTGGTGAATTTTAAGATAATCACTTCTTGAACTCCATTTTTATCAACAGCAATGATAACTTAAAAGTGAAAAATTATGTGTAAACTACTATTTTTTCGCTTCCTACGGCCGGTTGTTTTCTTCATTCAAATTCACATAAGTTTCGATAGATGGCGCCTATTAAGTACAATTTTCAATAAATTCATTTGTATTCATTAGGGGCATTCCAAAATTTATTTTTTTGAACTTTAGTGTGGGACGGTGGACAAATGACATTAAAATAATTTTAATAATATTTTTCACGATTTATTAAATTCCGTCATGCCCTCTCTTAATTTAAATTTTACATAAGAAGTTTAAATATACACTATAAAATGTCTCTGTTATTGTTGCGGAAAATATAAAATTTAATTACTAAATTCCTTTAATATTCTTATTTGTTAGCTAAACAGGAAGAAGGCTGCTTCGACTCCTCTCTCATCCCTAGCTACCCTTCATGTGAATATTCAAATATAAATAAATTTTTAATGATTTTCATAAGATAAGACCCAGATTTTTAAAATTTTCTGTTTTTTCTGTGCCCATGAATGAAAAGTACTTTAGAAACAACTAACACTCGAAGTCTTGTGCATATATATATATATATATATATATATATATATATATACTCCTTAATGTTTTTGTGGAGAATCTCTAAAATAAATGCAATTTTTGAAAAATTTGATTTGATTTTGCATAAATAAAAAATAATTGAACCACAACCCATTGAAAAAATTCTAGAACTGCACCAGCTTTAAAATCATGAAATCACAAAATAGCTCTAACTGTTGAAAGGCCATAAAATTCATTTAAATACTTCCTACAAACACACATATTATTGGTAGATTTATGTCTTTATTGGCATGAAACTTAAATTACACTACATTGTGATTATTGTTGAGGAATTTAACTCTAATGGTGCATATTGCTTTCTTTTCATTATCGAGAGCAATTGATAAAATGATATTGTAAAGACATTCGAAAACATCCTATACAGAATATACACATATATTTCATCAATGATCTTCACTGGCTTCAACTGCTGGGAGAGTTGGATACTTGATACATAAATTTGCAATTAGAAAAAAGCTAGGATTTGACGTAAAGACTGATTTTTCTGTTGCTCTTAGTACTATAATTTTGTATTACCAGACAATTGGCCTCATCTTCAGCAGGTTTTGTGATTAATCGCCAATAATTGGGTCTCTGGTTGACTTTATTCAAGATTTTGATACTAGCATCTATCTAAAGCTATATATCACACTAGTGTTTTATCCAAAAGCAAAAGAATACTGAAAATGTTATTGCAGCTTAGAACTTATTCGTTTCTAGGTAAAATCAAGCAGATCAGAAGGCTATTAAGCTCATGGAAGATATAGCAAAGTCAGCGTCAAGCATTAATACTCTTTAAATTTTCTGAGATTTCACATTACAATTAAAAACTTGCATTCTTTTGTGTTTATAAAATAGGCCTGCCTCGAATTACTATAGAATCGCAAAATGAAAATTGCATGACATTTTTTAGGTTGAGTATTTTTTTGAATTCTTTAAGCATATTTTATAATTTCTCCACCTAAGAACCCATTTTAGGAAAAGCCCTACTAATTATTCTTTATCATTGACAAATTTCTTAAATATCTGAAACATTTTCGTAAATTATTTAACTTCAAAGAGAAGCTAAATTAAGTAATATAAAACAACTATTTGCAGAAAAAAATATACATTTGTATAAGCGGGTCTAGAAATTTCTGATGTGGTACTTCAAAACTGGATTTTTGAATAATAGTTTTCACTCTGGAATTGACTAAATTTTGATTCCTAATGCAGCACTGTACATGTTGTGATAACAAGTTTAGAAATCTTGATGATCTTCTAGTTCGAACTTTCTTTATTTCTGGTCACGTACTAAATTTAAATGTGCTAAAATTATGCATTATTAACAAAAAATGCGGAAGATGATGAATCTCTAATATTACTTGTTTTTTATATAGAATAGGTATTTATTTTGTGCAACAGAAACTTAGCAATTAATTCTAAATAATGTTAATAATTTCAGAATTTCTTTAAAATTTGCCGCAAAAATGCTAAATTTTAAAAATATATTAAAATCGATAATTTGTGAATGCATTTTAAACATCATTTGAAAATTGTGATATAGTGAATATAATGTGTTGAAGAAAAATAAGTAGGTCAGGATGGACTTCAGAAGTCGCTCTCGCCTAGATCCGCCATTTTTCAGAATCTGAAACAGAAAATTCATAGTTTTTAAGCATTCTTCAAATTGCTGATATACTTGTCCATTTTCATCTTAACACACTTCTTAAGAAACATCAATGAATGACAAGAATGATTAATAAGGCAACCCACGCCATGGTGATTGGATGCTGTTGAAGTGTTGCAGGATTGAATCTTGGTTACTCTACAGGGAATCTAACAAATTACATAATTTGACAGAACATCTGAAATGTGGTGTCATTAATATGACCAGTGTACAGCTGTTGTATTTCATACAAATTGCCAATTTCATTGAACACTTTGATTGTGTGTGATATAGTACCTGAGAAATATCCGAATTATTTTGACTTCATTAGGTGCTGATAACCAGCTACAAACATCTGGGGAGCTAAAATAGGTCATAGGGATCTAATGTTTGGTGAATGTTAGATGAAACTCATATTATTGGATTCGCTAATATATTTGATATATTCTTAAAAATGTGTAAGATTATTTGAAAATTGATTGAAAAATTTGACAAATATTTGTCGAATCTCTGCAAGGTTTAGAGTAAATGTTAGAAAAATTTGCAAATTTTTTGAAAAATTTGCCAAATAATTTGCAAGAATTGCAAAACCTTTAGATCGATTTGCAAGCGGAATGAAAACATTTGGCACTAATTTGGATTCCAACTTTTTTGCTAAGGTTTGCACAAATTAATCTAATAGCTGCACTCCATTTTGCTTCCTCATGGAGGGAACTGCACTCACATAGCCCCCCTTAATTCTGCCACTGTTTATAGACAAAGGTAATGTGATTCGTAAGGCATAATATATATATATAGGTGGCTATCAAACAAAGTTTAGGGCAAACATTTTAGAAAGTGTTAAAATTCGTGAAATTGCAACTGGCTTTTCCCATAGCAACAGAAATATATTACATTGTCCTATAATTACCATTTGCATGTACTTCAAACACTTTTCACTACCTATTTACGTCTTCTAAAAATTCACTATATTTCTACATAAAGTCATTGAGATAAAGCATCGAAGCGAATCATTGGGTTATATTATGTATCAAAATAGTATATTAGTTTATATTTTTAAAACACTAATAGGAACTCTACAGATTGTGTGAAAAAACGTATTAAAAATATTTTATAAAAAACAATTATTGAGTAGAGGGTTTTTGTAATGGAATATAATTTACTCTTTCATATATTTAAATAGAACCTTCTAAAAGTAAATTACAGTTTTAGCATTTATCTGTTGATTCATAGACAGCAAATTAAAAATGAAGATTTGATAGTTTTCTAAATCAAAGCAGTGCTAGATTTAGGCATGATGTGTCAAGTTTTTTAATTTGCAAAAGAATTTTAATAGAATAAACACGTGCTAAATATATTTTTTCATGCTACAGAAAATGGTGTACGATTATATTGATTTCAACTTCTCCGGAATGCTAAAATTTTCCTAAATAATTCTAGAAGGGCCTTATGAAAAGCACTACTTTGCGCTGCATATACACAGGGGTTAATAACAGACGATAAAAGCATAAGTTGCAATTCTACAAAAAACAGTTCAGGACTTTCCAGAAATTTCCAATATGTCTGAAACAGCATGTCTAGATAAATTAAACAAAGATGTATGTAAATAGGGAATGTGCAAATTGAAAACAAAACAGTCAGTGATACAATCATGATCAAAAGCTTTTTGTTTTTTCTCTGCAATTCTTTGGATTCCTTCTTTAGATGACGTGTTCGTCTTATCTTCAACGTAATCATTGTATAGATGTAGCAAATGATCGCAAGAGTTCCAAAACAACACACCATGTACACAACTGTGATTATGATATAGACCCAGTTAGGATAAGGGTATTCGTGATAGATATTCTTGCAGGTCTCACCATCGTAGGTAAAGAAAAAGCAATTGTCAAGAGCTAATGCTGCACCCAATATATAAACTATTGCAAACAACCAATAACTTCTTATATGTGCTTTGGAAAACCCCTGATAATACAACGGGTGCACCACTGCTAAGTAACGGTCACATGACAGAAACAAGATATGAAGTATAGAAATCAACATGCAAGCCCAAACATAAAACTCACTGGTAATAATCTTGCAATGTAGCATTCCAAACACGATATTTTTAGGAAACGAAATCAAAGGAATTACATGCAATTTCATTGTATGTGCAAAACAGGTGCAAAAATCAACAAAAGCCAAGCTTGAAATGATTTTATTGGTTAATATTTTCTTTAAGCCTGCATTATGCCAGTAAACTGTGACTACCAAAAAATTAAGCATGAAGCCAAACACCACAATTGTATTAGATGAAAGAACAGCCCATTTCTCAAAAGATTTGTAAGCTTCTTCTGGTGACGAAAAATTCATTTTTGATTGTACAACCAAAGTGCTGCTATTTATTTGAAATGTAGGAATATTCTGATTGGCTGAAAGCTTTATTGCTTCTACATCTTAACTTAATTGAATATAATTGTACATTCTGCTCCCATGAGATTTTTATGTCATATGTGAATTGTAATTACTAAAATTTTGGACCATTGGAATTCTAGTAAAAAACATGAAATAATTGTATTCCAGAATTGCAGGAATCTTTCAACGCGAAACCCAAGCAACAAGGATAAAGGGATTATTGATGACCCATTATTGTTTCTATTGTTGGCCATTACTGGTGATTGGCCAAAGGGCCATTAATATACCAAAGATAATTCCAACAATGAGCCAATAATCTAGACATTTCAAGCATTTTTTCATGTGATATAAAATACAATGCTCAGCGTTTTTATTGTATAACATTCGATAAAATATAAAACAAACATATATAAGCTAACTGCAATCACTATGGTGATATTTTTTTTACTATAACTACAATTTATTGCAAAGCAATTTTATATTACTTGTTGATAATGTAATTATATTTGAAAATAATTGATAATAATTTTTTCAAATCTCTATTATTGGTAAATTTTTTACCTATGAATATTTGTTCCTTGGGAATACAGGGTTTGAATCAAGCCGTTTTAATTTCCGTATTGATCAAGTTGGGGTTACTCAATCAGTCAACAGACTGATTAGTGGGTGTAGCCACAATCCGGGTGCAGACCTTAACCCCAAGGAGTATACCACCGGACCGGTTTGATCGTG
>CABFPE010000071.1:220173-233316 GCA_900660155.1 Hofstenia miamia | reverse complement strand
AGAGAATAGAAGAGATCGAGCAATCGATTGCAGAAACAATTAAAATCATCCAAGTCGAGATGGACACCAAACTAATCGAACAAAGCGAAGCATTTCAGAGTGAGGTTAAGACACTCACGAAGCAATTAACAGAGTCAAATAGGAGATTCTTAGAGCAAAACCAGCTCTTGCAAGAGAAAAACAACGTACTAGAGACAACAAACCAGCAGCTAATACAAGACAACGATGTACAAGCCGCAGAGATAACGCAACTAAGGAGCAAAATAATCTGACTAGAAACAAACAAGAGTGAACAGCGACAGCCAGCACAAGCACAACAGAACTTGTTGGAAATAGAGAACAAACGCCTAATCAGAGACAATGACTTGAGGCAAGAAGATAGCTCATCTAAAGGATAAACTGAGACTACTGCAGCTAAACAAAGAAGAATGACAAGAGAATGTATGCTCCCACAACTTTCAGTTTGTAGGCAGAAAGGAATGCAAACTACAAACAACACCACTCAATGATAAATTATTGGAAGAAGATTCTTCGGATGATGAAAACGAGGCGGAGAAAAAGAAATTTATAGACGAGATCACAAAAGCGATAACTACACAGCTGCAAAACGAAGAAGGGACAAAAAACACATGAAACCCAAGTACAGCAACTTGATACTGAACCAAGAATTGGGAAATGATAAGATCCCTTGCAAAGCCACACTACCAAAGTTCAATGGTAGAGTAGATGGGTATAACCCAACATTTGAGGAATGGCTTCAAATGTTTGAACTAACTATGGTGGAAAGAAAAGTAAGCCAACACTCAGCAGCAGCTAGATTCCCTCTATACTTGACAGGAGTGGCAGCACAGCATTACCTGCTGCTAGATCCGGAAACTAAGACAGATTACGAACTACTAATCAGTGATTTTATCAAATATTACGGAAATAAAAGTTTCAAAAACCAATATAGTATAATTTTGAACGGAACAAAAATGAAAAAAACGGATGACATTCGCAATTACATACAACAGGTCGAGAGGCTGGTCATGCTAAGCTCAAGAGAAAATCGATACTCAAAATACGACCTCTTCTCACATATTTGTAAAGGTATGCCCGACAACATAAGGGCACAATTCGAAATCAAGTGTGACGTAGACAATAAACTGGAGAAAATGATCAGAAAAGCAGTGGACATACAGGCCATAATCAAAAAAAATGTGAGAATAAACGAGAAAGCAGCATGGCATAGAGAAACACCAGCATGGAGGAGCAATGCTAAACCAAAAAATACAACAAAAACTTACGAAACAGACAAACAGGAGAAAACTATAAAAATAAAAACCAGAGTATAAAAGAGACGCAGAAAAGATAGATGGGGAAAGCAGCAATTTCAATTTTTACCACACAACTAATATGACAAGCTACCAGAGATCAATGTAGACAAGAAAGGTCAAACAGTATTACCAATCATAATGAAGGAGGAAATCTCCAAAAAGGAAATCATAGAGAAACAACAGGACGACATAATCCTTAATGAGATAATAAGAAAATTGAAAGAACCCCAGGTGACACTATCAAAGCTAACAGCAAGCTACTTTGAACGGTATAGATGGAAAATAAACTGAAATGGGTTGCTGTACATTGAAGGACAAAACAATCAAATCGCGATACCCGAATATTTTAAGAGAGATCTTATACAGCGAATACATGAAAAAGGTCATCTAGGAATAATGCAAACAGAGAAAACATTTAACAGGTGATTTATAACAATGGCAGTAAGAAAAGTGATTGAAGATATCATTAACAAATGTACTACATGCTTGTTACACAATAACCAATGATTCCCGACACAGAGAGCACCATTGGAAAAAATAATTGCCACACAACCAAATGAAATAGTTCACATCGACTTGGAACAGCTATCAAAGGATAATGAGGGATACCAATTTCTACTAGTGATGGTGGATAATTTCACGAAATATGCAAGGATGATCCCAATGAAAAACACTACTAGTAAAGCCTTGAATAATGAATATGTAAACCAACTCCACAAACAGATTCCAGGAATTCATGAAACAATATGCCATAATACAAAGAAATCAGCAGTGAGACAACAACAAAACTATAATAAAAGGATTTAAGGGCATGTGCACAAAGTAGGTGATAAAGTCTACGCATTTGCAGCAATAAAATTAACCAATACAAACCAAGTCTGCAAGTTAAAAACAGTCTGGTCCAGACCACATATAATAATGCAAACACTGCCAAATAATGAATATATGTTAGATAATGGCAGACTGTTGCATATTCAAAATTTAAAAAGAGCAATGGCAGATATTGAGGAAAAGAAGTTAGACAAAAATGCTGAGTTTAAGTTAAGCAGAATGAACGGCAAGGAGGTTATGTATGATATGTGTGATTTAGACAGCCTACTGGAGGAGGAATTTGAGGAAGAATTCACAGCAGATATTGGAAAGGAGCAATTGGAGAGGAGAGTGCAACCCCAGAGGGCTGCAAGAAATAAAACTATATATGACCCTGAAATATGGGATATAAATTTAATAATTGCATTTAGGAAATTAGAGAAGGATGCATCAACCACTCAGGAAGCAAGTGAGGCGCAACCAACCAAATGATGGAATCCCAACCACAAACACAAGGAGGCGAGTGTGCAGAAGTTCTCAAACTGGATGTTGATTCAAGGGCAGAAGGGATGAGAATGAGGAGATGGTCAATAAGTGATGCAGAGTTAGGAGGCATCCAAGTAGTATTCAAGGCTGATTCAAGGGCAGAGATATGAATGGACAATCAGCCTCTTTCCAGCTTAACTTTCCTTCTGGGGGATAACTTCACTGATTCAAGGGTGGTGACACAACCGGAGTTCCAGGGGAAGGATGTAAGTGGTGGAAGAACCATGGAGATTCAGAAGCAATTCAAGGCTGAAGGTATCTCCACTGGAACCATTTTTTCATGTGATATAAAATACAATGCTCAGCGTTTTTATTGTATAACATTCGATAAAATATAAAACAAACATATATAAGCTAACTGCAATCACTATGGTGATATTTTTTTTACTATAACTACAATTTATTGCAAAGCAATTTTATATTACTTGTTGATAATGTAATTATATTTGAAAATAATTGATAATAATTTTTTCAAATCTCTATTATTGGTAAATTTTTTACCTATGAATATTTGTTCCTTGGGAATACAGGGTTTGAATCAAGCCGTTTTAATTTCCGTATTGATCAAGTTGGGGTTACTCAATCAGTCAACAGACTGATTAGTGGGTGTAGCCACAATCCGGGTGCAGACCTTAACCCCAAGGAGTATACCACCGGACCGGTTTGATCGTGAGAAACCTCTTGCGACCTCTGGCACGCAGAGTGCTGATCTGTGTTGAGTGTTATCAGCAGAGCGAAGCCGAAGGTTGTAATTGTTTCTGATTTAAGTTATTAGAAACAGGCCCGTAACTAGACTCAGATTTAGGCTACTTAGCTTGCTTCATTTTTTTTTACCAACGATAAACTGCTATTAATGTGCACAGGCAACCCTTTTGTGATTGATATTTAGATTATTATGTGTACAGATGGGCTTTAATGTAAGAATTACTCCCGATTAATTTTTTGCGATTTGATTATTTTGCTAATGATTTGTTGAAACTCCTAAATTCCTTCATTTGTTCAAAAAACGTTTGACCAAAAGAATAAGTATTAGAACAATATTGCCGTTTTTTAGATGGTTCGGTTTGTTGTTCGAACACCCCCAGGTACGATCATTGGCAAATAATTGCTTTCTGAAATTGATTCTCACTCTTTGTCATCAAGGTCAGATCCACCAACTGCAGTGCAGCCAAACAATAACGTGTGTCCACATGACATATCGTCTCAAAACGCTCTGTTTCGGCCATAACATTGAGAATTTCCGAGAGACAAGATCCATTGGTATGATAGATTTTGCTGGCTTAAATATTCTGTGGAAAGAGATGCTGTGTTTTGCTTTGCGTTTCGTAAGTTTGGAAGACATGTGGATCATACTAAAGAAACAACATTTACTATCAGTGGCTTTAAGGGTTGAAAAAGGGAAGTTGGAGATAAATATAAAGGCTTGGAGATGCATGATACTTGTCTTACTCATGTTCGTGCTATGAAAGATTTGTCTGAAAGTGAATTGCGATTATCCACTGATGCAACTATTGACGCATTGGCTTCATCAAAAGTGATAGAGAATAATCGGTACTACATTGGAAACACCGCTGAAGTAATGCAATTTTTGGGTTTAAACTAGTGATCTCTTCGTGGGGATTATGATAAAACGGAAGGAAAAGAAATTGGGCTTTTTTTAGTTTGTTTGAATACACATTAATGAAAGTCGCTAAACTGGCTGAAATTCAAAAGCATATACCTCAAAGTACACATCTCCAACAATACAGAATGATAATAATTGATGAGATGGTTACCATGGTAACCGAAAACATTTCAAATGAAGTCCAGTCTTGTGATTTGAAAATGTATACACTTTTATCCGATGGTGCCAAAGATAAATTGGATTTGAAAATATTTCTGTGTCTTTGCGTTACATCAGAAATGGGAAACCCTTAGAATCATTATTGAAAATGTCGAAAGCCGACAAACTGAATGCTCAGTCTTTTGCACGTTAGTTCTCAACACTTTGAGGGATTCAGGCCTTGAGCCAAATATTGTCTCAATGCTACGATGGTGCCAATGTAATGAGTGGCAATCAAAGAGGAGTGCAAAAGATCCTACAAGATTCATTGAACACACAAATCCCGTATGTTCATTGCTATAACCACAAGCTATATCTTGTCGCAATAGATTTGTTAAAGGAAGTGCCAGATCTCAAACAGTTCTTCGACAAACTCTGTCTTCTTTATACATTTTTTTCTAGGTTTAAAGGTGGTTCTGTTTATCAAGGAGCAAGGCTCAAACGAGTGTTAGACACACATTGGTTGAAAACTTAATGAGATCCTAGATTCATTATTAAGCATTGTGTCTTGTCCTGAAACAGTAAATTTTGATGCAGACATGTATGCAATGGCTGTTGGGCTGATAAATATAGTTAAATCTAAATTATTTCGCTTTTGCTGCATTAGTATAAAGAAACTTTTGGGCATACTAAAACCGCTTGGCCAGTCGTTGCAAACTAGGGAAACCCATCTTGATGAAGCCATGGCCTTGGTAGATACCATTTTGAAGTTGGCGTCTGCTACCCGGACTGATAGTCAGTTCACAACCATCTGTGAGTGTGTTAAATCTTTGCTGCCAAACCACGACCAGTCCAAAGTAAGTGAAGTACCAAGTGCAGCTGCTGAATGTGGAGTAAACCTCGTCGTTTAGTGAATTCTTGTCTTGCTGACTACGTTGTTTAGGAAAACGTGTCATCTGGAAGTAGCGAAGAGCAAAACACTGTTTTATTTGATAATGCAAAGAATTTTTTCATGCAATTGACAGTAATAACAATGAACTTACTCATCGCTTTAAGCATAATGCCTGATTGTACAACGCTGTTTATGCTATGTGCAGAAAGTCTAAATCTTTTATCGATCGCCAAGCACTGCTACCACTTGAAAAGCTGAACTTGAATTATGCAAATCGTATCTTAGCAACAATCTCCTAATAGCAGACGTTGAAAGTAGCGATGTTTGTAACATTTTGCTGAATAAACTTTATGAACAAAAGTGTGAATTTCCTAATGTGTATAAGTTGCTGCAGCTGTAGCTACTTTTGGGTGCAGTGTCGCAATTTGTGAGTGCAGTTTTCTGCTTTGTCGCGTATTGACACTCTTCACAGACGATCAATGACTCATAGGCGGCCACGTAATCTTGTACTGCTTGCTTTTGAACACTCCATAACCAAGAAAATTGATTTAGATGAATTAGTTCTAAGGTTTAGCAGAAAACATAAACTATTGTCTCTATTGTAAACTGTCAAAGAGTGCGGCGCTTTTTGAAGCAATTTCGTTGTGAGTTTTTTAAACTACCGTTCTAGTAACCAATTGTAATCTTTTGGCTTAGACATATTAGCTCTGCTCATACACTTTTTGAATTGTTTCCGAATTTCAACTTGCATATTATTCGGTAATTTATTTAGTTACATGAAAAACAATTATTGCTAGTTTGGATAGATGTTGACTTTTATTAAATTTGTATTTTTGGGAGTAAATGAAAAATGTTAGCACCTCCCACCCCCCTGTCCTCAGTTTCTGGTTACGGATCTGATTAAAAATATTTTATTTTCGTTTCCAAAATATTGATAGGCATCAAATATTTTGAAGGACTTCTAGTGATTCTTGGTGGTAAATGCACATTATTTATGCACTATTTTACTAATTATCTTTGTTCTTTATATGAATATCTTCTCTAATTTTAATTCACCTTTTTTGTTTAAGTCTGTTAATTTACCAGTTGATTACAAACAAATTTGATTGAATAATTGATCAAAAGAGTATTACTCTCCTTTCAATTGTCATAAAAATTTCGAATTCTTTATTGATCTTATTCCATGCGCCATTTTCTATATTATTCTTGCTTCATTTTCAAAATTCAATTTACTATCGATTACTACTCCCAAACATGTCATTTTTGTGATTTTTGATTGCAAACAAATACGAGAGATGAAGTTGTTTTATTGGAGAGCAAATATAAAATAATTGGTTTATCCTAAAATGGGTTATGAATGTTTCAAAATGGTTCTGCAGCTTGCTAAGGATATACGTACAACTTAAAAAATTACCGCAAAAATGGTCGTCATTGGCATGACTAACTTTTTAATTGGATCTTGCAATTTTATATTTATTTAACAAAATTTTAGAAATCACTAAATTAAATAGTTGTTGCAGAGCGGGACATTGGTTAAATGATGGGACTCACAATCCACGTGACCTATCAGTATAATTACGAACGACCCAAACTTTACAAAAAGTTCTGAAACGACCTAAAGTTTCAGGGGCCTTTTTCCTTGTAACTAACATTTTATCTTGAAACTTTTACTTAAATATAGTTGTTCTTGATTTCCTCAAATAAAATCAGAAAGACTCACCTGTATCCAGATGCATGGCAGCTTGGTGCATCTGCATCTTTGTACACTAAAATGACACTCATTTTCAGATGAGCTTGCTTATATTAGAAAAATTTGTTTCTTCATGCAAGCTAGCAGAGCATTTGTACAGTACTCTTCATATCACCACTTTAACTAATCAAAAGTATTTTGGTTAGGCTTTAGCTCAGCTTTGCGGCGATTAAGCTTGTTTGAGGGGCTAATCATGAGCTACTGACACATGCAATGTGGGCCCATCATCATAGGAAGAAATTAGGTTCACTAAATAATCTGAGAAATATTATCTTCAATTTCGCCCATATGAAAATGAACATTGCTATGTTAATACATTAATGAGAAAATGAAATAATAAATTCTGACGTTTCTTTATCATCTAGAAAAGCATCTATGATCAATCCCAGTCAGGAAGGTTTTGTCTGACATTTCACTATTGCATATTATGTTGTTGATCTCTTAAAGAACTTTCGAGGATTTTCATAAATTTTATTCCCGACGTCGATTTTTCAATTGAAAAACACGTTTTATACCAAAACCTATTAATCTGTAAAACCATCTACGATGATTTATTGCTGACTAAAGGTGTGTTCCCACTATCGACTTTTATCAGCAGATTTTAATCGAAAATGCAATTATTTTCATTCACATTGGCGATTTTTTATCATCCGATTTTTTAGCAGAAAAAGCGGAGTTGGAAGAGCGTTCAGACTATCGATTTTATATCAGATGATAAATTATCATCTTTTGATTGACAGTAAGAAAAACAACAACATCTGTTTATGGATTGGTTTGTCTTGGAATGTAAACAATGTTTACATATTTGGAAGTTGAAATATTTCAAAGACAATAATTTACGTTTTGGAAGTCTGTTCCCTACTTGAGAAGTAAACAATTAGTTTCAAGTAGCTATTCGACTAGTTTTAGTACCGTTCAGACTATCGACTTTTATCAGCTGATAAAATATCAGATGACAGTAATTTGGTTGTTTTGCCAAAAAATCGGATGGAGCGTTCAGACTATCGACATTTATCAGCCGATAAAAAAGCAGATAGAGTGTTCACACTATCGACTTTTATCACCGATTTCTTGACAGATGATAAAAGTCGATAGTGGGAACACACCTTAAGCCTTCTTGTTTGAATCTCGCTATTTCACTTTGTTGTTAAGCATGTAATGAACTTGCAAATGAAATTATTGCACAACACTTATTTTGAAGCAAATCAATTTAGTTTTCTTCCGCTTAGTGGAGTGCAATTAAAATGATTCAAATTTCTTGAGATGCGAACATATTAAATTGATCTTTTTTCTTTGCTTTTGAAAGAGTGATTGATGTTGTATCTACAAATCCAATCTTCAATATCATAATGTTACAAATTATAATCATGGGTCATGACTCATGTGATTGTGACTCATGACCCATGCGACCCACCCCAAACTCGCGACTCATTTGATCCATGTCCAACTTTTGATATTTCTTCATTTACTTTCGCATTTTTTTATCTAACATCTAAATAACAACTTAATAATTATATTATAAAATTATGAATTTTTTTTCAGCTTTACCAATAGAATAAAATATGTTACTGAGTTAATTGCCTTTGAAATATCTAAAAAGGAAATATATATTTTCATTACTAGCAAATTTATATATCCAGTCTTTAA
The DNA here is from genome assembly GCA_900660155.1 of Hofstenia miamia. Lineage (NCBI taxonomy): Eukaryota > Metazoa > Xenacoelomorpha > Acoela > Hofsteniidae > Hofstenia > Hofstenia miamia. The sequence continues at coordinate 224,593 of CABFPE010000071.1, read as the reverse complement.
TAGCTTTGTCCAAACTGAACGTGCTGTTTGTCCATTTATATATTCTGTTCTACATATGTTGCAGTAAGATTGTAAAATTAGGAATTTCGTGAAGTCCCTAAAATTCAGGTGAATTTGTAAAATTATTATTTCTCTTACTTAACCTCATAAAAACATTAAAATACCTAGATACATCATGTATTTGTTGGACAAATATTAAGCTTAGCCGGTAAGAAATAACATAAGTTGCTTAGTGGAATTTTACTAATTCACTGAAGTTTTAGGGATTTCACGAAATTCGTAATCACACAATCTTACTGTAACACACATATGATTATTATATGTAGGGTAATAGATTTTCAAGTATTTTATTAACTACTGTTAAAACTGAAACTAGTCAGTATTTTTCTTTATATATTGGTGTGCGTTTGGAATTTCTTAAATAATCAGGATATCTTAATTCCGCTCTAAAGATTGATTAAATAAATCAAACGAATGTTTCAATTTCATACCTATAGCGTCTTTTGACAACCAAGTTGGAAATTTACAATTACCTTTAGCTTTGCTCCAGATAATTTGCATGGTTACTATGTAGATGTCTACTAAAGTATTAAATCTTGGTTTGTAGTGATCAACATGTTTCCCTATATAAAACTTTTAAAAATTTGAAATAAATGAACATTCTTGTTTAATCGATTTCTTTCCACCAAACTTTTTTTCTAAAAACTTGTCACAATCTTCATTATGGTTGAGATGCAAGGTCACTAAGAAAAACATCACACTCTTTTGACTTTCATCTCACCTCATAAAACCGAATCTAAGTGAATGTATATGGATGACTCATCCCAGCTATTACACGAATAATTTTGACTTTTTTATTACTTGAAATGAACATAAAGAAGTGTAAGAGGCACTTCAGGTTGTTAGATGTTTTAAACCTTTCTGGGATAAAGTATTATGATGTGCTTATTCTTTAATGTCAAGTCTTTGCAGTTATCAAAGACTTCTTCATTCTTTTTTCGATGAAAACGTTAGTTTGAAATGCTAAAATTACTATAATCATCAATGTGTTGTCAAAAACTTATTATTTCAGGAAAATATTTACCTTCAAACTTTATTAATACCAAAGTTCTAACATAAACACTTTTTTGTATTGCACATATAGATTTTTTCATTCTCTTAAGATATATGGAATAAAGGATCAAAAGTATCCTAACTGGAAGTAGCATCTACTTTGCATATTGATTGTTCAGTCTGCTTTGATTAGAACAATGCAATTTTGAAGACTTTTACATAGGTCAATATTTATCTTAAGTTTATTTCTAACTTTCCCTTAGGATACATGATTTTCAAATACCGGTTGAAAAATATTACTAGAAACATACAATGACATCAATTGAAGTCCATTGTCTTGAACGTAGATTTCTTTTGTAAATGAATATAGAATTGATGAAAATGCTTGCATAAATTTTCTTTACATAAAAACTGAATTGTAATATACATATTAAAAATTCAAGGAAGGCCTAACTATAAGCTAATCTTAGGTAGCCATTCTAATAAAAATTATTGTTAATAAACGTTTTACTTCGAAAAATATATTCACACATTGCAATCAACAAGTTCAAATTCAGTAACAGCATTGTTGCAATTGAATTATTGATTGATCATGGAGATTAAACCATTAAAATCAAAGACAACTAGATTATATATTTTAAGCAAGTATACGTTTACTCGATTAATGTAGCAAAGACTTTGAGTTATTTTGTAAACTAATGATCTTATACATACATATCATATATCACTTTCCTGTAAGCATGAAAAATTAGATGGAATATGAAATATTATATTCTACATTTTGAAAGTGATCGACTGATATTTCAGTGTCGTCTATATACCACATCACGAACAAGCATAAACTTAAAAATTATATTGTTGTAAGCCATGATAGTATGTACATGTACACTGCACGCTGATTTATTTTGTAGTTCAAAATACTTTACTATGAGAAAACTACTTTTTCTAAGTACAACCAAGGTTATTTTTGTTAAAATTCTGCAGGTATGCTCTTTGTTTATTATAGATGTGCGTATAGAATGAGAACAGATTTTTTAAAATTGAATTGGGTACGAAAATCTGACCCACGTTCACTGGCCAAGAGTTCATAAACAAGGATAATGTAACGTAATCTAATCATGTGTTGTAGTTCAAAATACTTTACTATGAGAAAACTACTTTTTCTAAGTACAACCAAGGTTATTTTTGTTAAAATTCTGCAGGTATGCTCTTTGTTTATTATAGATGTGCGTATAGAATGAGAACAGATTTTTTAAAATTGAATTGGGTACGAAAATCTGACCCACGTTCACTGGCCAAGAGTTCATAAACAAGGATAATGTAACGTAATCTAATCATGTGTGGTCAAACTAAGAAGAAAATGGAAGAAACTAAGACTGAATATTAAATAAATGTATTAATTGTACAAACACATGATTATGATTAATTAATTATTTGTAAAATTATAGTGCAGTAATTTTTTATATTAATTCATTTGGCAAAAATGCACTCGACCAAAATCGCAAATGCTAATTAAGGCAGAAGTGCGTCATCAGCAGACGAACGAAAATTGAAGAATTAGAAATTGTCAACAACTTAGCTAGCAGGTACTTGTCAAATATTTGATTGTTTGTTATTTTTTCACTATAAAAATTGTGTGATTTATCATTTTGGTGATGACTTGAATTTACTGGATTTACTTTGCTTTTCTGTATCAGGTTATTTTATTAATTAGAATGGAAAGCTCAATGTTCGAGCACTCAGGTATTCTAGACAGTGGTTCACGACTTCAGTTAATGGGAACATCGTTGATAGCCGGTGCTTACCTGATGTGCTCATAGGTTAGGTATAAGGATAGGGGTTTTTACTGGTATTAGCTTTCCTATCATTTGTTGTTCATATCATTGTAGTTATTACATTATGCTATTACATCTAGCACTCCTAGGAATTTACAAAATCAGTTTTTGTTATCTTGTACAGGTTTTATTACATAGACTTACTAGCGGACTGAAATACTACCCATTCATCGTTTTTGTTATGACCATATTGGTTGTTCACATGTACTCTAGGTTGACATGTAATTATTTATATGTAAGGATATTATATGTAAGGAATCATAACAAGCTAATGCATCCCGGTTGCGAGATTCCCTTATTTTACAACAGCGTTAATAACAAGAACAATCAATGCATTAAATTATTAAGGTATCACACATTGTCACTATCATATACATGCACACTATTTCACTGCACTGAGTCATTGGAATTGCGGTTGGTGTCTCTTTCGATGTTTCAGTATCGGATGGAAATACTCATTATAGTGTAATACTTCGATTCCTCTTTTGTGCTTTGCTTCAGGTCGGGTAGCTTACCCTGTACATTGTACCATCTGTCTCGTGTCTTGTATCTAAAAGTATAGTTGTTAGTTTCGTATCAGTGTCAGTTGATTAGATAATAAGTTAATTAACAAACAACTAATCAATAGAACTCAAGAAGAGAGATGGAAATTGGGATCTGTCACCTACTGTACTAGTCAAGGAGGGAAAAATGTTACAGCAGCTCCTAAATAAAGTTAAGCTTTGTTAGTATGAAGGTTGGCAAGATTCTACATGGCGACCAACAGGTGCGCTTCCTAGTAATTGTTCTGTTTGTACTACTGGCTGCTCGTTTAGACTTATTTTGAGTAGTGGAAATGCAGTGGTATGCATTTACAATTCGGGATGTGACGGAATCCGGTAAAATCGACAATTACACACCCAGTTCCAGATATCCGGTATCCTGTAAAATTTAAACTATTTACCGGACTTTAGGAGATAACATATCTTAAGATGAAACTTGATTTAAAAATGCCATTTTTGATGAAAAAGCTATATTTTTCCATGATATGGAAGTTGTCACGCAACAAGACAAGCTTTTCTGATATATCAAGTCTTAGTCTATTTAATATTTTTTATTTTTATTTGTAAAAGTTGATATTAATTGAGAAATTAAGTTGTTCTTTATTAATAATTAGACCAACCAAAAGTCATAAAAGTGATGATTTTTTCTGTTGTTGTATTTTGCAGTTTGCTTTCATTCAATATCAACTAATATCCTTCCTGAGCTAACCCCCGAGAAGTTTAATTGTTTGCTAATTGTCGACACGATCTGACTAACTGGTTGACGTATTTCTAGGACTGAACATGTATGCTGGTAGCTGGAAAAATATTTAGGGAACTACATGTATATACTTTTTTACTTAATGGATTTTGCAAAGCATATGTGTTGCAGAATTGTGTCATGCATGTTCAGGCAAAATTTATGAGGATTGACAATATAAATTCCTCAATTAAAGCTGTTATGATAAAAAAAAAAGTTTTTATATATATATATATATATATATATATATA
>CABFPE010000071.1:202148-213808 GCA_900660155.1 Hofstenia miamia | reverse complement strand
TGTATCAGGTTATTTTATTAATTAAATGGAAAGCTAAATGTTCAAGCTCTTGGGTATTCTAGACAGTGGTTCTCAACTCCAGTTAATGGGAGCATTGTGTATAGCCAGTGCTTACCCGAGTTGCTCTTAGGTTAGGTATAAGGATAGGGGTTTTTCTCATATTAGCTTTCCTATTGTTCGTTGCTATTACATCAAGCATTCCTAGGAATTTATGAAATCAGTTTTTGTTATCTTGTAAAGGTTTTATTACATAGACTTACTAGCGGACTGAAATACTACCCATTCATCGTTTTTGTTATGACCTTATTGGTTGTTCACATGTATGACATGTAATTATTTATATGTAAGGATATTATATGTAAGGAATCATAACAAGCTAATGCATCCCGGTTGCGAGATTCCCTTATTTTACAACAGCGTTAATAACAAGAACAATCAATGCATTAAATTATTAAGGTATCACACATTGTCACTATCATATACATGCACACTATTTCACTGCACTGAGTCATTGGAATTGCGGTTGGTGTCTCTTTCGATGTTTCAGTATCGGATGGAAATACTCATTATAGTGTAATACTTCGATTCCTCTTTTGTGCTTTGCTTCAGGTCGGGTAGCTTACCCTGTACATTGTACCATCTGTCTCGTGTCTTGTATCTAAAAGTATAGTTGTTAGTTTCGTATCAGTGTCAGTTGATTAGATAATAAGTTAATTAACAAACAACTAATCAATAGAACTCAAGAAGAGAGATGGAAATTGGGATCTGTCACCTACTGTACTAGTCAAGGAGGGAAAAATGTTACAGCAGCTCCTAAATAAAGTTAAGCTTTGTTAGTATGAAGGTTGGCAAGATTCTACATGGCGACCATGACAGGTGCCCGAAAGTGCAAAGGAAGATTTGAGTTAAGATAGTTGTTTCTTCTCGAATCAATTGAATTGGAGAAAAACCAAAAAAAGAAAAGGATTGGAAAATTGGAATTAGTGGAAAGAAGTTAGTAAGATACCTAGAAAAGAAAGAAAAGAAATGAACACCTAATGAAAACCTAATACCTTACCAGAGCACACAATTGAAGAAGTGATCAACCAGAAGAATACCCAAGCAAAAAGAAAAAATGGTTCACTCAAAGAAAAAGACGACTAAAACTAAAGCTAGAACCCAGAAAACTCCTCAGACGAGGAACACCCCCGAAAACCCAGAAGTAAATGTGTCCCTAGCTGAAAGCAAACAATCCCCAATGGAACAAATACTGCAACCAGCAGAACTAACTAATGATCTTATGGCAATCCAATTGATGGAAGTCATTGAGAATAACGCAAAGGAAAGACAACAATTGACAAAACAGATTGAAACATTAACAGAAAGAGTAATAGAAATCAAAATGAAACACGCCAAGAAAGAAAGACTGTTAGACAAAATCAAGGAAGACACAAGTCTTCGATTAACAGAACAAAGAAATTTGTTTGAACACCAAATTGAACAGCTAACAGAGGTAAATAAGGAAATAAAACTACAAAGCGATCATCTACAGAAAATGATAACAGAGTTACATGAAGAAAATGTGAATTTACGGGAGGAAAATGTAATGAAACAATTAGAAATCAATAATCTGAAAGACGAATTGAGATTAATTGAATTAAAGAAAAGCAAAGTGCAGACAATAGAGAATGTGGTAGTAGAAAAACTGCAAGAATTAAATACAGCGGTACTACAGGAAGAAGTGACAATAGGAGATTACAAAACTGCACAAAATGAAGAAGAATTCATAAAGAAATTAGTAGAAAATGTGACAAAACAAGTAAAAAGAATTGTGGAAAACTGATTGAGAATAAACCAGTATTTCAGAATACGATATTATCAGAGGAGGATGATAATGACACGTCAGCATGTAAAGCAATACTACTGAAATTTACAGGAAGAGTTGATATTTATTCACCTACATTTAATGAATGGCTGGAGATTTTTGAAATGAGTATGAAAGAGAGAAAAGTAACACAACAAAGAGTGGCGGAGAGATTCCCGCTATATTTAACTGGTGCAGCATATCAGCATTACTTAGTATTAGAAACGCAAACAAAAATGGACTACAAGAAGTTAATAGGGGAATATCAACAGTACTATGATGATGAGAGCTTTAAGAGTCAATACCGAATGTTGTTGAACAGAATGAAAATGAATACCAGGGACGATTTACGAAATTATATGTCTCAAGTAGAAAGGTTACTAAAACTCAGTTCTAGGGAACAAAGGTATTCAAAATACGATTTATTTGCACACATTAGCAAAGGGTTGCCAGAGGCGATTCGAACACAATTTCAAATCAAGTGCGATGCAGATGACTCTTTGGACAAAATGATTAGGAAAGGACTTGCAATACAAATTATGATGGAAAGTAATGCGAGGATTAATGAAAAATCAACGATTGGAAAGCAGATAATAAATAGAACAACACCAATGTTCACTAGACCAGCAAACAAACAGATAACTAAAAGACCAGGAGAAGAGTTGGTTAAAATTAAATTAAAGGATGGTACGATAAAGCAGATAAAGAGGAAAGATTTGAAATGCCAAATGTGTGGTAACAAGGGACACACAAAGAAGTATTGTAAGAGACAAATAAATTGGATAGAGGAAGAAGATGCATACTTCGATGAAGAGGATTTGATAGAGGATGAAGAAGAGCAAGAAGAAGAAGAGGAAATCGAATTGACGGAAATGGAGAATTTAAACTAGAAGGAGCGCCGCCTCTGAAAAACCGAGCACCCGTATTAATAGTAACTGATCTGCTAAAAACGAACACAATAACAGTTGTGATCAATGGTGTAATGGTAGACGCAATGGTGGATACGGGAGCAGTAATATCAATAATAACGGATGAGTGTGCATCGAAAGTGGGATTTCAAAGAAAGGAATTAAATAATGAAAAGAATAGATTGATAAATGCATCAGGCGATTACATAGATGTGAAAGGTAAATTGGAGAAGATACCCATAAGATTAGCCAATACTACATTTTACCAAATGTTCACAGTAATTGATACTGAAAAAAATCAGCTACCATATGAGATAATACTAGGAAATGACTTCCTAATGGACAATAGATGCATCATAGACTATAACAACAAAACAATAACAGTGCAAGAGGAAGTAATAACGACTTATGAAGACAAAGAAGTAAGTGATACAATAACATTTAAGCTGACACAAGATGTTAAGATACTGCCAAACAATTGGAAGATGTGTGAGATTGAGACGATAGATGTACTAAATATGGAGACAATGATATATAGTCAGTCAGGGATAAACACGAAAAGAGTGTCAATTCCGTTGAGTTTATGTGCTGTGAAGGAAGGAAAAGGATGGATACCAGTGTTAAATGCAACAAACCACATAGTGAACATAAACAAAGATAAAGTGGTTATAAAAGGAAGACGAGTCAAGTCTGAAAAACAAATGGTAAATAAAACCATTAACATAATAGCAGAAAAGGAACCTCAAACATTCCAGATACTGGAGATTAAAAAGGACGACTATCAACATCTGAATGAATCAGAAAGACAAGAGTTGATAAGCATTTTGAACAAACATAGTAAGATATTCAACTTTGGTGAGATTAGTGTGGGGAAAGCCATTGGAGAAACCCATAAAATAATTACCACAACAGATGAGCCGATCAGGCTACCATGTAGAAGGGTACCAGAAATTTAAAAGAAAATTACAGCACAATTCTTAATGAATTGATCGATAACAAAATTATAAGGCCAAGTGAAAGCCCTTATGCGTCACCAACAGTATTTTTTGAAACAGGGTGACAAGTATAGGTTATGCATAGACTTTAGAAAGCTTAATGATGTAACAAAGAAAGACGCATACCCTTTACCAAGGATAGATGATATGATCTATGAAGCAACAAAAAACAAATACTTTACATGCATTGACTTATGCAAAGCTTATTGGCAGGTGCCAATGGAACTGAAACATATCGAGAAAACAGTATTTATAACGCCATATGGCTTATTCAAATGGATGTATATGGCTTTCGGACTATGTAATGTGCCAGCGACCTTTCAATGTTATGTAACAAAAGTGCTCAAGCAAGATAAGAAAAAAATGGACGAAGGGGTGTGTGCGTACATAGATGATATATTGGTTGCGAGTAATACAATAGAAGAACATTTGGAGAAGCTGGATAAAACACTAACAATCTTGTATAACACGGGATTACGCGTCAATGGGAAGAAATGCGAAATTTTGAAGACTGAAGTGGTGTTTCTAGGAAGAAGGATACAACAAGGGAAAATTAAGATGAAAAACAATGCGAAAGAAATGATTCTTAACATTAAAAGTCCAAAGACAAAAAAAGATGTACAAAGAATAATGGGTTTTATCAATTATTATGGTTCATTTATACCAAACATTGCTCAAAAAACAAATAAGACAACGGTGTTACTAAAAAAGTCGAAACCATTTGAATGGACATGGAAAGAGGAAGAACAATTAGAGAATATAAAAAATGAACTCGCAAAAATGCCGTCACTAAACACACCTGACTATCAAGAGGAATTTATTTTGGATTGTGACGCAAGTAATGTAGCAATAGGAGCGTGTTTGGGTCAAATGAAAAACAGGAAAGAAGTGCCGATACAATTCTTTAGTAGAAGACTAAAAACTAGTGAGAAAAATTATGGCTCAATGAAATTAGAAATGCTAGCTTTAGTCGAAAGTATAAAGAAATTCAGATATTTTTTGATCGGACAGAAATTCAAAGTAAGGACAGACAATAGTGGCCTCACGTGGTTGAAAAAGTTCTCGGGTGATAAGTCGTCAATAGTATCGCGATGGATAGAGTACTTAAGTGAATTTAGATTTACAATAGAGCACAGAAAGGGTACTCTCCACAAAAATGCTGATTTTTGGACCGCACTGCCAGAATATCAGAGAGATATAGAAAAACAAGAAGGAGAAAAGAAAAAGTTTGACTTTCTACCTCATAACGAGTATAGGGAATTACCGGAAATTAATACGGATAAGAAAGGTCAGGCAATTATGCCTATAGTGATAAAAGAAGAAATTGAAGAGAGCGAGATCATTCAAAAACAAAAAGTGGACATGGTAATGGCTGAAATAAGAGAGAAACTGATAAATGCGGACAAACAGTTAAGTAAAGAAGCTAATAGTTACTATCAAAGGTAAACATAGAAAATAAATGAAAGTGGACTACTGTATGTACATGGAAAGACACTAAGGATAGCAATTCCAGAGTATTACAAAAGAGAGTTGGTGAAAAAAATTCATGAAAAAGGTCATATCGGAATTGTGCAAACAGAGCAAACATTCAACACAAGGTTTATAACAATAGGAATACGAAAGGCCATAGAAGATGTCATAAATAAGTGTACTATTTGTTTGTTAAATAACAAAAGTCATTTTCCACAACAAACAGCACCCTTAGAGAAAATAATAGCAACTGCACCAAATCAAATAGTGCACGTGGATTTGGAAAAATTGTTGCAAGACGATGAGGGCTATCAATACATTTTAGTGATGGTCGATAATTTTACAAAGTACGCTAGAATGATCCCCTTGGATTCAACAACTGCAAAGATTGTGGCAGAAAAGATAATGAAAGAGTGGATATTGAAGTTTGGACCAATGGAAGTAATAGTGTCTGATAGAGGGGTGAACGAGTTGGTGAACGAGACTGGAGAGAGGTAATAGAAATGGTAGAGTATTTCTATAACACATCAGTACATTCTACGACAGGAGTAACATCATTTAAAGCGATGTATGGAAGGGAAGCAGCGACACTGATATTGATGCAATATGATACTTACGCAGAAAAACCGGATAATGAGTATATTAGGAAAATTAAAAGCCAACTAACAGGGATTCACAAAGCGATATGTCATAACACCAAGAAGTCTGCAATAAGACAGCAGAGAAATTTCAATAAGAAGATTTACGGAAAACCTCACAAGAAGGGTGATAAGGTTTATGCTTACACTTTAATGAGGACACAAGACGTAGACCAGGTAAGAAAATTAAAAACACAGTGGTCAGGGCCATTTATTATTTCACAGACACTACCTAATAATAATTACAAACTTAATGACGGTAGAATATTACATTTTCAAAACTTAAAACGGGCAACAAAAGATATTGAACAAGCAAAACTAGATGAAAATGCACAGTTCAAATTAATTGAAAATAATGACGGTGTATATAATGAAATGAATGATCTTGATAGTGTTGCAGAGGAGGAATTTCAAGAAGAGTACAATCCTCCACAGAGAGAGGACAAGAGTGAAAGAAGAGTAATGCCCCAGAGGGCTGTAAAAAATAAAAATAAATATGACCCTGAGATATGGGATATTAATTTAGTAACTCCATTTAGATTAGATAATGAAGAGAGCCAGCAGCCGATCACCATTGAAGGGCAGAAGGATACGCAGAAAATCCCCGAAATTCGATCATCAGTTAAAGGGCGTGACAAGGGGAGAAAACACTAACAGTGATGGTAGAAATACTAGGTCTCCAAAATCCGATTGTCAGTTAAAGGGCATGACGATGGAGCATTGTTCACCTAGTAATAGAAGAAGACAGGTATGAAGAAAATCTCCTCAATCCGATTGTCAGTTAAAGGGCATAAGGATGGAGAATATAGCAGTGACAAATATGAGAAGAAGGATAGGAAGGAAGTCTCCCCAATCTGATTGTCAGTTAAAGGGCATGAGGATGGAGATGACGCCAAAAAGATCACCCTCAACCAAATGTCAATTAAAGGGCAGGCAGCTAAAAGAGGGCCAACGTCATGATACCAATCGTCAATTAAAGGGCGTGAGGTTGGATGAAAAGTCGAGCTCATCAATGGAACACTCCCCCACATCCAGCGGAACTTGAAGCCAATTAAAGGGCGGAGAGTATAAAGCTACGTTAACAGGTCCTTGTCTGCAATTAAAGGCAGCAAGAACTGAAATCCATGGTCAATACGTTGACCCAGATGTACAAGATATCAGTGAAGACTTGGAAATGGATATCTTGGAGCAGCCATCCACTAGTTCAATGGCAACGACAAGCTATAGTTCACAACCTTTTTTGCACAGGCAGTCCTCCACTACGACTAAGTCATCTAGATCTGAAGAATGAGAAAGCAGGATGACAAAAATCAGGAAAGATAAGGTTCACCCATACTTCATCACAAATAGAAAAATACATTATAACTCGCAAGACAATTTATCACTGGAAACAAAAAGATTCTTGCAACAACATTCGTCCACAAAAGAAACAGATGCATTGGCAATCCCTATCATGATTGACAAACAAAACAGGCCAGTGTGTAATACGATCATATCCTATGCCAGAAATATGAAGGAGGAGTTTAACAGACGATACTTTAAAAGTACAACACATATAACATTTGAAGAAATGTTTACGCTGAAGGACGTTCAAAAAGTGATAAAAAACAAAAATAAGTTGATAGAAAAATGTGAACAAGTCAATTTGGACAGAGAACACATGATGATAATATACTTTATAAAGAAGATGGAAATGGTCTCTAAAAACCTTGAGTTAAACATTGAAGAGACGTTAAGATTGGCAAAAGAGTATAAAACAAAAGTTATTGTGATTGCAAGATCACAAAATGACGAAGAAATACCGGAATTCTTACAAGCACTAGAAGAAAAAATGGAAAATGTGTTCATAATGGAAAAAAGTAGAAAGTCAATCTCAGAAATGATCAACATAGACTTGCAAATAAATAGTATGGCACCAGCGGAAAGAATAATGGTCGAGCCAAAAATAGCAGTAGACATGTACTATCAGGTCAGAATGATGGAAATACTTGGTATCTCAGAGAATTTGGAGGAGATAGGAAACCTATACATAAAATGCAGTATGAAGCAAACCCCGGAACATTTGAAAAGTATAATGGAAGTGTGGAAGGAGATGAAGACTGAAAAGCTGATGCATGAAGATTGGCCTGTCATCAATATTAAATCGCCCATAAAAACTTACCACAAAACAGTAGAAATGACATTGCTGGAAATTAGAAAGGCTTACAAGATGGACTTGAAAAGAAATTTTAGAAATATGATCTTTGAGGAAATCAATGCACCCCATGTATGTGCGAGAACATTGATATGGATACTTAGCATAGCTTTGACAATGAAAAATTGGTGCTGCTGATAAGGAAAAAAGAAAGAAAAAGCATGGCAAAGAATAAACGTTATGAGATAGCAATATCACTGATACCCAGTAACATAAAACAATGGTTGCTACAGCATGTGGATATATTATCGTTATCACCAACTAAGAAGATACAACAGAAATTTGAGAAATATTATGTACGTTTATTGACGCAGCAACAAACACTGGGAAGACCAAGCATAGTAGAACTTGCCAATAATACAGGAATATGCCCTGCTGAAATAGACATAGTAAACAACGAAGTAAAGAAATTTATGTGGGGAGCTACATCAAACACGAAGTTGAAAGCAATCAAACAGCAACTATGGATGACAACTAGAAACTTAATAAGACAGGAAAGTGCTAGCACAATGGAAACCATTCAAAAGATAGCAGCAAAAGACGTAAACAAAATTATAACAAACAAAATGAAGAAATACATTCAAGACTAGCCACAATGCGCTTACACAAAGATAATCAAAAAGTTGGAGATCATGCAAAAGGAAGGAGAAAATAGACCAATAGAGATTATAGAAATGGTCAGCAAATCGCAGGAAGAAATTAACATGGAAGAATTATTGCTACAATCAAATGCATTAGCCCTAACACCGAACACACAAAGGGAAATAGACAAAGTTAATCTGGAAAAATGGGGCGAAAAAGACCCAAGCGAGATATCCTGGGTTGATACAGAAGATGAATGTCTCTTGGTAGAAGTAACGGTACAAAGAGAAAAAACAGACAACATAGTACAAAGAATATTCAGTGAAGTATACGAGAGAGAAACGAAGTCTATGATAAAAATCTTATGTACCGAGGCATTCACAAGGCAGGAGATCAATCAAATGTTACAACCTAATAATCAGTTGGCAGTCGACATTGAATGCATCACATTGAAGATCGTAATGAAAGCTGAAATGGTGAAAAATTTGATGAGACATGGATTAACAAATATGTTTTGGGAAAGTATAAACACCAGCAAAAATAACTATCCTGCAACATTTGGAATGGCAACGACATCGCAGATGGATGGATGATATGAAAATATAGAGAAGCAAACACTGACTACTTTGTTGAAGTGTACACCACCGCCGACAGTATTTGTACCTATGTTGTTACCGACATGGCCACTAAAAAACAAGAAGGCAGTAAAAGCCTTATGGCACGAGGAGAACACTTACATAAATAAATTGGCGGACGCAGAAAGAATTGTGAAAGATGAAAGATACAAGAAATCCAAAGAGATTTTGAGTAAAAATGATAACAAAGAGAGAATATACATCGAAGGTACAGTAACTCCATATGATTTATACAATGAAGGAGATGCGATACACAAACAAATTAAGAAAGTGTGCGGCGTAATTGGAAAAAGAAGCATAAAGATGGTGATACTATTTTCCAGAATAAACGATATAGTATGGGGTGAGCTATGGAGTTCGCAATACAGATACTACGATGTCATGCACAGAGTGGAAATTATAATGATGATACGACTAGGAAAGAATTATCCAGACCAGATAACGCGAGAAGAGGTAAGAAATAACATAAGTGCGTTTTATGATGAGGTCCACATATGAATTCTTTTATCCAAATATGACAGTGCGTCCGGAATTAGCACATATGAGCAGAGTAGACGCCATGATGACGCTCATGATAGTGATTAAAGGGTTGAAATTATATGAAAAGTATTATGAAGAGTTCAATGGCAAACTAAACGAACTAAGAAGCATGTGCACAATTTCAAACAAGTTGAAAAATCCAATGTTCTTAAGGCATAAAAAATTGTTAACAACAGAAAAAGAGGTTGTGTTGAAGCTAACGAAAAACGAAAAATTCGAGAAAACAGAGTGGGAGATGCAAGAAGCTAACGAGATGATCAAACAAGCCGTTGAGATGGTCCATGACAAACGAGTTGTAATCCTTAATTAGCTATGCTAGAGGGGGAGTGTAACGTAATCTAATCATGTGTGGTCAAACTAAGAAGAAAAAGGAAGAAACTAAGACTGAATATTAAATAAATATTAATTGTACAAACACATGATTATGATTAATTAATTATTTGTAAAATTATAGTGCAGTAATTTTTTATATTAATTCATTTGGCAAAAAGGCACTAGACCAAAATCGCAAATGCTAATTAAGGCAGAAGTGCGTCATCAGCAGACAAACGAAAATTGAAGAATTAGAAATTGTCAACAACTTAGCTAGCAGGTACTTGTCAAATATTTGATTGTTTGTTATTTTTTCACTATAAAAATTGTGTGATTTATCATTTTGGTGATGACTTGAATTTACTGGATTTACTTTGCTTTTCTGTATCAGGTTATTTTATTAATTAGAATGGAAAGCTAAACGTTTGAGCACTTGGGTATTCTAGACAGTGGTTCACGACTTCAGTTAATGGGAGCATCGTTGATAGCTGGTGCTTACCCGATGTGCTCATAGGTTAGGTATAAGGATAGGGGTTTTTACTCGTATTAGCTTTCCTATCATTCATTGTTCATATTATTGTATTTATTACATGATGCTATTACATCTAGCAGTCCTAGGAATTTATGAAATCAGTTTTTGTTATCTTGTACAGGTTTTATTACATAGACTTACTAGTGGACTGAAGTACTACCAATTCACCTTTTTTGTTATGACCATATTGGTTGTTCACATGTACTCTAGGTTGACATGTAATTATTTATATGTAAGGATATTATATGTAAGGAATCATAACAAGCTAATGCATCCCGGTTGCGAGATTCCCTTATTTTACAACAGTGTTAATAACAAGAACAATCAATGCATTAAATTAGTAAGGTATCACACATTGTCACTATCGTATACATGCACACTATTTCACTGCACTGAGTCATTGGAATTGCGGTTGGTGTCTCTTTCAGATGGAAATACTTGTTATAGCATAATTCTTTGATTCCTCTTTTGTGCTTTGCTTCAGGTCGGGTAGCTTACCCTGTACATTGTACCATCTGTCTCGTGTCTTGTATCTAAAAGGATAGTTGTTAGTTTCATATCAGTGTCAGTTGATTAGATAATAAGTTAATTAACAAACAACTAATTGATAGAACTCAAGAAGAGAGATGGAAATTGGGATCTGTCACCTACTGTACTAGTCCAGGAGGGAAAAATGTTACAGCAGCTCCTAAATAAAGTTAAGCTTTGTTAGTATGAAGTTTGGCAAGATTCTACAATATGCTATGTTCTGTTGTTGCTTCATTATTGTTGGATATAATTTCACTGTTCAAAAATACTTTTTATTACTGTACTGATTCTCCTATGTAGAAAAAAGAGCCTATCTGTATTTAGTTACCAATGCATAAATATAACAAAAATATTCACTTTTCAAAACAAAAATACTCCAAAGTATTAGACATTTTTTGCCACTAATCCTAATTAATTCAAATATTTTCATTATCTTGAAAAAATAATACTATAGAAATGAAAATAGAACAAAAGATGAACTTA
>CABFPE010000071.1:181233-200197 GCA_900660155.1 Hofstenia miamia | reverse complement strand
TTAACCACTTGTTGCTCTCTTCCCTGTCACATTTTTCTGTGTTCCTCCAGTATTCTCCATGCATTGCCTTCTGCCTATACCTTGTTTGACTCTCTGATTCCATCCTACTCTGGTATATCTTCTTTCCTTCACTCTCAATTCTTATCTTCCTTAACTCCTTAGTGACCTCCAGTACAGACCCCTTAGGTTGCTCTTCTACATATTCCTTTAGCCCTAGTGCTTCTGCTTCTACAGTTTATTCTACACTTAGCAGCGCTTTCCCTCCCTTATGCCTTGTCATGTACAGCCTATCTATATCCCCACTTAAGTTGAAAGCTCTCTCTGCTGCTAGTATCTTCCTTGTCTCCCTATCTAATTTCCTTAGTTCATTCTTGTTCCACCTCACTATTCCTGCCGAATATCTCAACACTGGTATCGCCCATGTATTAATTGCCTTTATACTATTCTTCCCATTCAATGCTGATTTCTGTAGTACCTTCCTTGTTCTCCTCTTGTATTCTTTTCTTAACCTCGTCCTCATTTCCTCATAATATGTTCTATCTATTACTATTAATATTATTGGAAACTCGAATGGGCTCAATAGTGACATTTCAGAAATTTATATTGACATTTAAAGTATTAGGTAATTTCAATTTTCCTAAACTACTCTATCAGAACTTAGCAATCAAATTGTAAGTCAACGTTTCTATTTAGGCTATCTACCTTAAAAGAATTAAAAACAATTGTACAAAATATATCTTCAGGTTCGACTCATTTGACCTACTTTATTATTAACAATATTTTCATATATTTGGCAAACATCTATTATTTGCATTTAATCAATGTATAGTTCAAAACGAATTTCCAGAAATAATAAAAAAGTTAGATATAACACCTTTGTATAAAAATGGAGATCCCCTCATTGCTAAAAAATTATAGGCCAATCCCTTTTAGTAAATTATTCGAAAAATTATTGCACTTTCAAATCAACCAATACCTTGCAGCTGAGAACATCTTATCATCGTCAAGCATAGCACAAGTGGTGTAATTATTTCAATTATTCAATAAATCCAGTTGCATAACCTTTTAGACTTACGCAAAGCTTTTAATTCAATGATTTTGAAATTTTGGCGATTAAACTTAAAAATTACGGACTTCACCAAAATTCAATTAAGTTATATAATAGTTCTTTAGAAAATGTGTTTTAATGAATAATATGAAATCTGATTCTATTAAGACAGATATTTGCAATATATGTAAATCATAATGAAATATATCAATTTACTGATGATAGTTGCCTTATGAATACAGATAATGATGCATTTAGGGCCACAAAAAATTTACAAAGTGATATTGAAAATCTCTCTAGGTATTTCTCATCCAATCAGTTAAAAATTAATATTGAAAATACGCAATTCATTATATTCAAAATATATAACAATAATAAAATGAATCTAATGTGAGTTTCCACGAATTACCAAAACTTCATTAACAAGAGAAAGTAACGCTTGGTATTAGTTGTGTTACTACGGCCACGGTTAGACTCGTGATTGGTTCAAAAGTAATCTGTCACATTTTGATTGAATCGCATGTCTAACTACCCGAGATAATTAGCAAAGTGACGATCACAAAGAAATCGAACGCGCATGATTACTCATCCCAACTCGTGGATGGCAAGAGGTACGTAACCAGGTATCATATATGACAAAGAAAGACTGTTATTAGATATTTTCAATAAAAATAGACTGAAAAAAGCTTCAAACCAATAAAATTGGCTTGAATTGGCAGAAGAAATTTTTCCAAGAAAAGATTAGCTAAATACAAGCATTGTAGCATCTCGCCTGGAGATTTAAAGAAAACAGTGATAATTATGTCTCAACATTGATGAATTCCTCGTTCAAGCAACACTAAATCTAATTTAAAATACCTATGACATTCTTGGCGTCCATTTTTTAGAAATATTTATGACAAATAATGGTTGGCCGAATTCTTTTTTCTAGTACTGTATATATATATATATGTATATGAAGTGCTAAAAAATACAATTGTTTTCAAATACTGTAGACATAACAAATCTAATATGAAATAAATGTTGCTATTTTAATATTTATCATTTGTAGCACAATGCAAGTGAATTGTTTTTGTTAAACCAAAGTAGTGCCAAACGGTGGTAAATTATTCAGCATTTTAATAGTTTAAATAACATCTAGTTAATATGCAAGCAGGACGAACTTTTGTAAAGAAATGCTAGATATTGCTTCTTATGCCACTTGTAACTGAGTGGCAGAATTCATCGATTTTGCATTGCAATGAAGCAAAATATTCTGGTAAATATTTTCAGAGTATAGATTAAAAATTCAATTTTTGTCCTTAATTTTCTTAGTTTGGAATTCATTTATTTAATGTGACAAATTTATAAATTTATTAAATTTTTCGCTACCAGTGTAGAGTTCATCAAATTAACAATTTGCATTAACCCCTTCTCGGATTATCCCGAGATAACTCGATTTTCCGATTTTATAAAATTTGGACCAGGACGAGTTGACTCGTCCAAAAGTTATTGTCGTTTTTTTTAACTTAACGAGTTAAATCGTCCTAAAATACACATTGCGAGTCTTCTAGAGGCTAAAACGAGTATATTCGGCAAATTGTGCGCCTGGCATTTCTGTTGGTGTACGTTTTTTTTGCACAATCCCCATTACCTCCGATATCATAATCCTTCTATAGAATAGCTTTAAGATATAAAATAAAAAATGTGATCTAAAATGAAACGCTTTTCTTGAAACACGTGTTCCGGGAAGGGGTTAAATTTCAACTGATAGGTATTTATTCCAAATAAACGATTGTATGCCCTATATTTTTGCACTTATTTATTGAAATTTAAATTAGGCAATCATTTATAATAAGCAAGGAATTTCAGATGCTTTTTTGCAACAGGCAAAGTTTGAGGTGGTTTACACTAGAGACTCTGATCAAGTTTTTACA
Source organism: Hofstenia miamia (assembly GCA_900660155.1). NCBI lineage: Eukaryota > Metazoa > Xenacoelomorpha > Acoela > Hofsteniidae > Hofstenia > Hofstenia miamia. The sequence goes on along the minus strand of CABFPE010000071.1, from coordinate 197,233 downwards.
ATACTTACGGGCTTCGTGGCGGTTCGAGCTTCATGGGTAAGGCTCTACCTTTATATCCGAATGAATGCTTCTAACCATTTTGAAATTAGAAAACTAAAAAAAATATAGTTGAGTGGAAAAGCGTTTTTCTTAACTTCCTGCTGACTTTGGAATCGTAGTAAAGATTGTTCAGTTAAACTTTCTAAAAACTATTTAAATGGAAATTTTTGACATTGTATTGCAGCTGATCTTTTGGTGAGTAAAGAGCATGGGAAATTTCTCATAAATGCAAAGAATGCCTAGAAGACGAAAGAAAGTTTGTGTGTTTTACTTTTTGCAATCTTGTTGCTGCAACATCACATCGATATTTAGGAAAAACTTTTTAATAAAAAGACTATAATATTCTTATAGGCAATATCTACTAAAAAATTTATGATAGAACCAAATACTACTATTGGGTTCAATGCGACAACGGCCCAATATTCAAAGTATTCGTACGGCGACGAAAAGTTCACTTTTCAATAATTTTCAGTAATGAATATGCTGATATTTATTGTAAATGTACGCCAAATTTGATTGGCTGAAATTCTGTTTTTAACGTCCATTTGAGATTTTGTTGTTTTGAATCAACTACTAGAATCGCAACCAGGGGCGGATCGTACAACTGTAGTTAGGAGGGGTTTGCAGGTCCTAAAAATGTTAAATAGACGTACTAACCTTGTAGAAATCAAATAATTATGCATTACAGACGTGTTTCAAAAAAACGCATATTTCTGAAGTCTTGATGAAATACAGAGCGCGACGAAAATAACTAAATTTACTAAATGTACTCAATGTATTTTTTGAAATTTTAAGTTTACTGAATCCGCCATTGGTAACATTTACAATGCAGCATATTCTATTAAATCAAGAAAAAATTTCTATCAAAAACAAGCATTTTAACGCTAAATATACCAGACATATTTTACAATTTTTGATGGTTTCTATAATATTTTGTAAACTATTGTAACTCACTAAGGAATAGAGGCATCTCGATTTTGATAACTGGATACCGAATCGCGAATTCGTTTAGACGCACGCCTTTGTTCGAAGTCAGGTGTCCCCGCGACAATTTGTAACTTTACACATGGTACACCTGAACCTAACTTGGGTTGTCTGTTCATAGAAAACAAGCTATTTGAGGCTACTTGTTGATGACAAGGGCTTCTCAGTCACAAATGCATCCTAATTCATCCTAATGATGTCGCAGGTGTCTCATATCCTAGTGAGACGCTTTTAGGATGCTGATGTTCTGCAGATGTCTCATTAGGTCATCGCTGATACATCTCATGAGATTACATTGTGATGCCATTTCAGAATTAATGTATAATTCAAGCAATTTAAAAATAATTTATGCAAAATGTCAGCACTAACTGAGAATTGTTTGAAAATTAGTAAAACTCCTTTTTACTTTATAATCTTTTATGTTGCATCAAAAAAATGATTTCAAATTTTATTCAAAATTGAAATGTTTAATTTAAGTTTATTATTGTCAAAATTATGACCAATTGCTAAAGAATATATGCGATGTTTTAAAGCTATCTTTCATGCGAACTAAATTAGTAATTACATATTTTGTAATGTAATCCAGTATCAATACTAGTGGTATAGTGTTAGTTATTGATAGTTTTGACAGCGCAAAATGTCTTTGCGTTTCTAATTGCTTTGCTGTTTGCATTGTTATATGCATCTGTGCCAAGCAATTGGGTCTGCAGAATCTTATGTGTTATTTGTAGCAGCTTGTTCATTGCTATTTAATAAATTCGCACTTAAAACGCATTGAAATACTGTATTTTGCTGTTATAATTGGTGTTGTTGTGAGGGTCATTAACCTATCTCGCTTTCCGCTATTCTCATAGTATCTCATTGTGATGCAATCTCAAGCCCATCTGCTGAGACAGCCTGAGAACGTCTTGTTGAGACACATGGTGTCTCAATGAGACATCCTAGAGATATTGTTTTGGACGGACGTTAAGACAGATTTAGGATCGTTTTAGGATACATTGCGACGTTCTTGTGTTATCGCTACGATGGCAATTATGTCGCAGTGAGATGTTTTTAGGATATCTTGAGGATTTCTCATTTTTGTCTGGGAAACCGCATTATTAATCGAACACTATGAATTTGAAAATTTTTACATTGAAACAAAGGTAATATTTTTATGTAGTAGGGACATGGAATAATATTTATCTACATGTATTTAAATCCCAGGATTCCAAAAGTTTTTTATACTTAGGAGAACATTTTTTGACATTTTGCACAAAAAGTTCTTTGTCATTAAAATCCTAATATGCAGTTTAGGGTTGGTCCCTATTTAATTTAAATTTAAAAATTTAATGTAAATACATTTACAAACAAAAGTGCCAAGGAAATGCCACTCTATCTAGAGTGTAGCTCAAGTTATATAACTCATCAATGAATATTCAATGTCAACCTCTATGTATTGGAAAACATGAGACATCATAAAGGCAAAGTCTTTTTCCTAGCATGGCATTTTACAGTGGACCCCCTATGCGCTTAAGAGCAGAAAAACACTCTTTATCTCATCAGAAGCTACTGGATATGTGTCATGCACACGAGGAATGCGCTGATTATTTGGGCTATTCTAAAGTGGCGTCATTGATGGAGTGTGGGGAGTACCATCACATCGGGTCCATAAATGGCAATAAAACTTTTTATTCTTTAAAAATCGAAATAAACCTTTATTATAAGCAAAATTTAATTAGGTTGGGAGCCAAGTGTGAAATTTCGAGCTTTTGGGTTCCAACATATAAGTATAACAAAGTAATTATATAAATACAGCAAAAATTGGAGTCCAACTAATTAGAAGAAATATCTTTAATAAACAGCTTTAAAAAAATTTAGGAACTTAAAATATGTAGCATACTCTAAAAAACATATTTAAAATACAAAATTTAATAAGGAGCATCGAACTAATCATTACAAAATCAAACATTGCTTATATAAGGAGCTGCAATTTAGTTTTTGGCTACGCCATTTTAAGTCGAGGGAATTGCCGTATTATTGGTAATTTCCTGTTTGGAATCGAAATCTATGTGGATGTTAATAATCGAATCGAATCGATTGGCGATTCGTAATAGGCCAAATTCGATCGACTATTATTTCTGTACTATTTCTTTATAAAGAATTTCACTAGTAACACATGAATCAAAAAATAATGAACAAAGATGTTAACTAAAGAAATCACTAGGTCGTGTAAAGGTTGATAAGGTCAATTTGGTTTTGCGGTCAAAAACACATTTGCAGGATTTATTAGATATGGAAATTTTGAATTTTGTAAACATTTAGTATGGTTGCAAGTTAAAAATAGCCTTAAATATTTTGTTAGGTCAAAATGTCGTTCTTTTTTTGCATTTTTGATTAATTAGTAAATTTATGTATATTTCGTGAAATTGTTTACCAAATTTGATTTCAAATCAATTTTTATACAGCTCCGTGAAGTTTTAGCAAAATTTTTTTATTTTTTTGTTGAAAACAAGCCACAATAGATCTTGCTCTATGTAAGCAGTAATTTATAACACGCTTTTTGCAATACATACTGATTTTTCGGTTGCAATTTTCAGAAAAGCTTCAAAGGGACAATCGTGCTCTTCCATATTTCTTTCCGAAAATGAAGTGCAAAAATTACAATCTCGTAATCATCGGCCTTACTCAATACGTGGTAGAACAAAAAGATGTTTAAGCAGCTTTGCGGTTAAATTATCACAAGAACTAGCATGAAATAATTGTAATAATTTTGTAAAATCGTGTCTATGTTATATATTAATTTTGACAGTTTGTATATTCGACCTAAATGTCGCAAAAAGTGAAATATATACTTTCGCTCGCAAACAATAACTGTTTTTTAGTTTATTGCAAATCTAATTTTTGCAAAAATTATTATTATTATTATTATTATTATTATTATTATTATTATTATTATTGACTAGATAAAATGTAAAAAGTCTACTATAATATTGTGGTCAGGAGTGAAAACGGGTCGACTCGGGCACGGGTTGGGTCTGGTCGAAGGTTTTTTTGTAAATCGTATCATTTTGGGTTAATCAATAACGTTGAAATTAATTGCTGGTTACATATATAGTTTTTAACACTACATTGAACAATTTAACATCCTGTTACATATAATTTTGCTAGTCTGAATGCTTATTTAAAATATTAATTACATCTGACATGCAGTGGAGAATTTGCAAAATATTTCTACATTAAAATATTTGTATATTCTCAAAAACACCAGTCTTTTATATACTCAATAATTGTAACTGACGAAAATTTATCTCATAGTTTTTAGAGTTCGTAATTCAACATACCAGCTTTGAAAAATATTGCTTGAAAATTGTTGAATATTTAAGGAATATCTTCAAAGTAAGGGGAAAATTTTTTATATGATTTAATAATGACATCAAAAACATTGATTTGTTATTTGCATTGTATTAAGAATACTAAGATTTCTGATGATTTATAAAAATTAACTTTTTGCTGAAAATTCTTTAATGGGGTAGATTAGCGTCATAGCGCTTTGGGACTTTCGACTTCTTCCAGATCATCTTGGTTGGTTTTTGTCCTGACTTTTTTCAAACTAGTTCTCTCAGTCAGGGTCTCTGTGCTCCACTGTAGTACTAATTTCAACTCCAAATGGAACTTCAAGAATATCCTTATAATTGAAGGTGCTAATTGGCTCTCACTCAGTTTTATTCCTTTTTTTCAGATCCTGCTGGCTATTCCTTCTGAGTTTACTACCGGTGCTGAGCTTAATAATATATTAATGTGATTTAGAAGGTTTGTGCAATATGGTTCCATTCTGAGAACATGGAGTTTCTATGATCACTTTGTCTCCTCCCTCTAAAGTTGGTATGTGATACATTTAGTTTTTTTCCTTTTAAATCAAGATGAAATGTGCTTCTTGGCTTAAGATCAGCATCGATAACTGGTATTTTAGAAAATTTTCTCCGAATTTTTATTATTCAAAAATAATTTACATGCGCCTGGACTGGTCTTGGGCCGAATGTCATAGTCTGAGCCTGACATTTCGCCTCCAATTGGAAAATATTAAGCCTCAAAACATTGTTTTCAACGTCAATAACAAATTATACAGGCAATTTTAACGCAAATCTTGTAACTTTAAAATCCAATTTAGAATTTTTGCATAAATTCAACAATACCTTGTGTCCATGTTAATTCCAACGTAAATAGGAATTATTATATCCCCTGTAACCTTAGAATTATATATTAATTAAAATCAAACAAAATGCAAATTGAATGCCGCGACTCTCTCTTTCCATTTCATCATATTGGTATTGGAAAAGAACAAAAATCTTATCTGAATTTACTCGATCATTGACATTAAAACCGTTTTTATTAATATTTTGATAATTTTGTAAATAATATTTTATGTTTAATATTTAGATTTATTCTCTTAAACTTTTACTTGGGAGCATAAATATTTACGTCTTAGATATATGTTAAAATTGATTTTAATTTTTGTATTTTTCATGTTTCTAGTTTTTTTTGATATTTTTTTATACATGTGTTGCCTAATATTTTCTTAGTATAAGTGAATAGCCACTGTATTCGTTAGATATTTCTAATTTAAAGATATCTTTACTCAATCGAATAAAGCTTCAATTGTATTTATCATGAGGCATCTGCGGTAATTCGAAAAACATGGAATGCATCTATAGGCATGAAATGGCATATGTTATAGTTCAGCTTGTTTCACTAATTTGTGTATGATAGCATTTACAAAGTTAAGTTGGTTTTTGCGTTTTCATTTTTGGTATTCAATTGCAAATTGAATGTCGGTAAAATGTTGCTTTATATTTTTTAAAATACATTTGCCTTATCTGTCTGTTAAAAATTGTGATTGCATCGTCTGCATAACAATGGTAGCATTAACCTTATTAAATTCATGTTCTACAATATTTCGGGATGGTACTAATTGATGAGATCGTTGATTGTTCCGGCCTCATTTACTTCTTCTAATTTGACGATAAGAGATACCATTAAATAGGAAAAGGATGTTCATGGAGCTTTGACAGTGTTTTATGATTTATGCATACTTCTTATCCTGCTATTAATTTTAATAATTTTTTCAATATTCATTTCAAACCTTACAAGAAATCGTTTAGCATTATTTGTTTTGTAAGTTATTTTCTTAGTTTTTATAGAAAATCGTAGATGTCATGTACAAGTAGAGTAGATTAACCAAGCAACAAGGATTTATGGAAAACTTTATGACTCATTATTGTTTCCATTGTTGCCTATTATTGGCATTTGGGCTATGAGCTCTTAATGGCCCAATGAAAAATCCAACAATGAGGCAATAATGAGGGTTTTGAAGTTTTTTTTCTCAAAATATTCATGTGATGAAAATACAATGCTCAAACTTTTTATTGGTTAGCAGTCAATAAAACATAAAAAAACATATAAAAACTAACTGCAATCACTATGGTGCTACATTTTCATACAAACTATAATTTACTAAAAAACAAATATATATTCATTGTTTATAATGTAAATATTTGATTTTTTTTTTGAAATCATTTGAATGTGGTTAAAAAAAATCATTATTGGCTCATTGTTGGATATATGACTGGGCCATTAATGTCCCAGTGGCTAAACACCAATAATGGCCGACAATGGAAACAATAATGGGACATCAATGATGCTTGGGTAGTATTTGATATTACATATTTCACGAGTAAATTATCAAACCCTATTGCTATTTTCATGCTTTTTAAATTGATAGTAAATCGATTTTTATTATCTCTATGTAATTTTGGGAAATCATTTAGGACTTTGGGCTTTTGAATTATTGATAAAGTTCTTGATTAAATTCTCCATTCCTCAACATTTCTAGAAGTTCTTTGTTGAAAGACTTCTTCTAATGGCTTTATGCTTCTTTTGAAATATTGATTGATCGTTTAGTACCACTCTCATTTATTTCCTTTATCCAATTTAGAAACTTCTGAAGTTAAAAATTTCAATGATTTATTCAAGATGTATTCTATTGCTGATTTTTATTTCGCTTAAAACAAATGCTCAGATCTTTTCGGATATCTTATCTAAAAATCTTAATAAAGAGGCTCAGTATAATTGAATTTAAATGTTTTATGCATGTATAAACACTTTTCGGCTAAGTGTGTTACTGTCACGGGTATAGATAAAAGAAAGACCATTTTATAATATTAACCCTGCTCTTTCTTTCCTTAAATGGTTAAACACGGTTTGAAGCATTATGAATTGTTATACAATTTTTTCCTAAACATTCCAATGCGCTGGCAAACTCAATCAAGTATTGAATACGTAAAAATATGGTATCTGCTCTCTTCACATTTTAATTAGTTTTTCACGATTAGAATAAAATTGAAATTGATTTCTACGTATTTTTTAGTAAAAAATTTAGTCAGGGGTAATACCTCAGGCTACTATAGACCAACCATTATTATCTAGGTCAAAAACTTCTAAATACATGAATGTGAAGTCTATGTCTAGGTATAAATGCTAAAACTATTTGAATAATTTTTAAGCAAAGGAAATGCTTTATGTCTAAAATACTAGTGTTAGTCTTGTTATTATTAGGTTACTGATTCAAAGCTGCATTAAGTAGCTTTAACTGTAGGATGCGCATGGGCTTTTATTGTTTTTTGTTTCTTGTTCATTAATATTGATCATTTCAAAAAAATAGATAGTAATATATTTTAAACTTTGTGCTTCCTACTTACTGAACTGTAACTAAAAAAGCGCCCGCGACAGTGAAGGGATTTATCATCCCTGTCCCTTGCCCATAAAAGCATATAAAACGCATTTAAATTAGTTAAGAAACTGCTTTGAGCTAATTAATTAAACTAAATTTTAGATATAAATGCGTATTGATTTAACTAGTTCTAGTTTTTTTGTAACCCCATTTTGAGGAAGTGAAGGCCATTAATATTACCTAATTTTATTAGTTGGTTGAACGTAGATCTTGTAGTTTAACTATTGGCTTAACTATTAGTTAAGTTGGTCATCACTGGTTGGAGCCCACGGGCCACGCTGTGCTACACTTAATATGAAATTCTATTTTATTCTTTGAATGACAAACTTCCTTGAAATGAAATAAATGTGATTCCATAACAATCTAAAAGGATTGGTAATGAAAATGCCAACTTTTGCCTATGATACACATTTGCATATCTATTATAAAATAAGAGTGCATATGTAAACCAAACTGAAGTTGCACTAGAACATATGCAAACTGGTATGAGCATTAACTCAAAAATGTTTTAAAATATTATTGAATCAAGTCCTATTTTGGACTAGGCATTATATGAAGTGAACAAAGTAGTTGTTCCACCTCCATAGCCTAATACTAAATATTGGAATAGGCATCTAACAGGAAGCAGAAGAAGTTGTGCTTAGCAATTTCAACTTTAGTGATGAATTTTCAGCGCTAATTCAAAGCTTGGCAAGGTTATTGCCTTGTGCGATCTATCCACCTGACTACAACAGCTAAAAATGTGACCAAAGTTTGTCCCAATATGTATCTGGATGACTCAGTACTTCTACCATATTCTGCTAAGCAAGCTACACCTTAAACATTGACCTTTTCGTGTCTTGAATAAATGTAGAAGTCTTAAAGGAACACTCAGCTTTTCTTTTTGGAAGATATACATTTTATAGCTAATTTCAAGTATGGAAAAGAATGAAGTGTAACATAGACCTTTGTCTATTTTATGATCTCAGTCATGCAATTATAAGCATACTAGTATTATTATTATTGTGTTAAACTCCACATAGGGGTACAAAAGGAGGTATCCTTAATCTAATGTGAGCATTTGAATGAAGTTTTTTATGCAAAAATGCACTCCATCCGACTTTCATAAAGCCTGAGACCTTTCCTGGTTTAAGCAAAAACGATTCGCCTTCTTGAAGTGTACCTCCCTGAAATTCTGAGTTTCTTCCATGACAGAAGTTCCCATAGTTTTCCAATAGCTCGCATGTGTCTTGCTTCATGTACACCAACTATTGTTTTTCATTATATGCCTGCACGATGTTGCAAAAAAAGAAACCTTAAGCTTTAGATTTTCTAGGCTTAGTTGCAATTCTGCGCATTTTAATTTCTCACAAAATTTAGTATGTTCATACTCTAAAAAAACAGGATCTAGGTGATTTAATGATTTCATTCAATTTTGAAAAGCATGTTTCAAGAACTTATGACTGAATGTCCAGAGTGATATTTAGCAGCATTAGTTAACACAAGTTTTCAATTCGTCAAGTTTCACCACCTTGAAAAACACATAGTTGCTAGTGCAAAAAATGCAAAAAGTATTTTCCAAACTTGGATATTTTTAATTTCAGAATCAAATGCTTAGATTTTGATTATAAACAAAAGTTTGCGTCTGTGTCGATTTTCTTTTCTCTGAGTGTGTAATTAGTAATTACTCACCATTCAAATTAAAATTGACACATGACGTAAAAAATCAATGTGACAAGTAAAAAGCAAATTCCAGTTCGATCATTACACTTCTTGTAGGGAGTGTAATGCACTAGGTGATAAACGCACGTGATATGTCAATAACAAACTACTGGAAGTTGCACATAATTAGGCCTATGCACAATGCTATTATAAACCGGGCCTCAATTCCAAAGTTAGTGAATTATAATTGGTTCATAATCGTAATACGCCTAGATTAGCTTATTGCATTCGGAAATTCGAAATTGTTTGTTTTTTACAGATATGGATGACATTAGAGAATGGTTGCAGCGAGGTGAGTTTATTTTAAAACCAAAGCCAAAATCAAAGGCAGGGTCGGACAGCATCGTTTGGAATACGTTTGCAAATGTGGTATAATGAAAAAGAGGAAAATATTTTTGGAGTTGTTGTTTGTAAGAATTGTTACAATTCTATAGTTTATGAACGAATCAAATCGTCTGGCAACAAAAAAATGCTTTGCAACCTCAAATTTATCAGGCCATATCAAATCATGCAGCAAAACCGCACGCCTTCAACCCAAGATTTCTGCTTCATTCGAGAAGAAAATGTCCTCAATTTTTCCTTCTGCATTGGTTTCCGAGATAAAGAAAAAGGAATCCTATTTAGTTGCTATTGGGCACCTGTCTTTCAATTTTGTTGAAAACCCTGATTTCAAATCCCCGTGCCAATTGATGGTGGAAACTGGGGCTGCGTATGGAAAAGTTGATGTGCACAAAATGTTAGTAGGCCGGCAGATGGTGCGGAAAACTTTATTCGATCTATTTAACCATTCAAAGCAACATATTTGTTCGCAGATTTCACAGCGCCTTGACAACAAATCGGTGAGTTTTGTTACTGACGACGTCAGAAAACAATCATTTTTGGATAATACTTTTTTCTGGATTACTAAGGATTGGATATTAAAACGCGGACTATATTCCTGTTGCAATTTCGAGGAGAAGAAAACGGCCGTGAATATCCGGGAATTCATCGACGGAGCCATTCGTGAAGTGAACTGTTCCTTGGTTGATACACCTGTGACAACAGACTGTGGCGCCAATGTGGTAGCAGCTACCAGTCAGAATATTCGAATAGACTGCGCATGCCATCGTCTCAATACATGTATTCAGGGTGCCTGGAACGAGACAAAATTGTGGTATGATGAGCTTGATACTTTAAATAATGCTTGCAATGACTTAGTCAAATTTGTTAAGAATGCCGCAGATATCTCCCTGCCTGTAACCCTCAAGAAAGGTGGTTACAAAAGACCCTGGCGCGCCTTAGCCCAAAAATTTCATTCCATCAAGGCATCTGCGTCAGCATTACTCCCTCTGCTGGTAGAGAGAAAGAAAGATTCGTTAATTGAGGCCATTGACGTCGATTTGCTAGAAAAGATTCTAAGTCTTTTGAAACCGCTAAATACTGTTTTCGATATGCTTTAGCTTAGCCACGTCCCTACTGTTCAGAATGTTGCCCCTGGTTTTTATTTGACTAGAAACTTATTCGCACCAGTCACTGAAGATTGTCCCATTATTGACTTAAACAACAATTTTTCAGTCTATTGATGGAAAGTGGTGGAACTCAGTTACTATGTTACACTGGACTGGACCATTTTTAGACCCTTTGCCTAAAGAAATTAAATTTCATTCCTGAACAGATTGATAGGCAGATGATATTGCAACAGGCTATGGAAAACTTGGATACACTAGCACAGTCATTTGATAAACGAGATGATCAGACTCTATCAACATCTGCGAGCACATCATCCTCCACAATAACTGAAACTGTAATTAGACCTAAAGTTCGAAAAGTGGATCCCTTCGCGTCATTTCGAAGTCAACAGGGTGATGTGCTTCTGTCAGATGCGCCAAACCCCCAAAATCGCTACTCCAAGCGTACATTCAAACTTGAGCTATCGAATTTTTGTAAACTTGAAATACGTAGTGCAGAGATTGATGCATGTGTGGATTCCCAATCAGGATTATTCAATCCCCTAATTTGGTGGAAAGACAACGTTTCACAGTATCCCTTAATAGGACACTGTGCTGCTCAAGTGTTTGTTACTCAAGCCTCAGAAAGCGAGTCCGAGCGTCATTTCTCTGTTGCTGGACATTTGACCAAGAAGAAGGACAGAGCGACTCTTTAAGCAGATGCTGTTGAAGCACAAGTTGTGGTTGCAACAAACAAAAAAACTTCGTTTGTGCTAACAACGGCGCCATTTGTAAACAATAGAAGAATAGATTAGCTTTGCAATGGTATTCATGTTTGTTTATTAGATATATTAATCAGAAACCTTTTTTGTGTGAAACTGGGACATAATTTAAATTTAAATTGGGTCTGAGTCAGCTCGGCTGTGGGTCCAAATGGGTCTGGGTCAGCTCGACTGTGGGTCCAAATGCGTCTGGGTCAACATTCAGTGACCCACTTACACATCTATGGATATAAGTGTAACATGGCAAAAATTATATATTTTTTAGGTAAGCATAATCTTACTATTTATTTTAATGTACTATTTATAGCAGTACAAACGTTTATATGAAAAATATTATTAGAATAACAAAAAATATAAAAATGTTCCAAAGTTTCGCCAAGACTATATATATATATATATATTATATATATATATATATATATATATATAATCTTAGCCACTCTCAAACAACATAACATGTTGGTGTTTTCATCAGCAAGGAGTAATTTATTTTTATGGATAATAAAAAAACCAGCTTTTAAAAACAAGTGCCCAACATTTCATATTCCCCAAATTGGCCTACTATAAAATTCTTCTCCAAAACCTCTTACAATATTTTATTGCTCCATATTTGTTCTATGACAATTTTCATCGCACTATACCACACCACCACTCAAATATTTGAAATCCTTACTTCCTAGAAGATATAGAAATATTTATTTTAAATGTCATCTCTACTATTGCTACCATTAGGAATCTAATACCAAACCTGATGCCAACGCATATTAACAACATTATTAATAGCAAAATGAAATTAATTTATAACTCTGTTTAGTTTTTTATAGAGATAATGTTTTATGCAATACATTTATTCAAGACAATTGCACCCTTCCAATTTAATTGCAAAGCCTATTGACTACAAATAAGATCAAAATGATCCTGGGAAATATATCATTGAATAGAATCAATTTTCACTAAGATCTACAAATGCGTGGTAATAAATTTTTAAAAATACGACTAAATTTCCAAGTAAACAAATATTTTTTTAAGCAGGGAATTTTGATGGAAAAAATGCTTTTACATTCTCTAAGATTGGTAATCTCCTACTTCAATCTTACTTAACTAAAAGTGTTTTTGCCCCACTTTTGAAAAATCTTGACTGTTACCCGCACGACCTTCCCCACCACACCCTGCCCTATGGGTCGACCCGCCCCACTTCCATCTCTGCTCAAGATTGTTGCAATCACGATCTTCTGGCATTCTACGAAATATAGCTAATTTCCATTTGTCAATGAAATTCACTGGCTAACTCTTCTTCAATATCTTCAGAACTAGAATCACTTTGCCCCCAAGGATGTCGTCTTTGAAGACACGCGTCGGTTGTTATTGTTGTTGTTGTTGTTGTTGTTGTTGTTGTTGTTGTTGTTGTTGTTGTTGTTGTTGTTGGTGTATGCGCTTCCTTCAGTATCTTCCGTTCTAAACTCTCCTCCAGGATAAACTTTTGTATTTTAAGTCAAGTGCTGATGCGAACTTTGCCATACGAATCAGGGGTGTTAAAAAATTAGATGTCTCAAAAATAAGTGCAATATAATAAATGCAATAAGTGCATTTTGTACTAAGTTCACTTATTAAGTGTACTAAATACACGTATTTTAAACTTTTTCATTAGTAAAAAAATGTTTTGTCTTTCCTTGCTTTCAGTATTGTTGTTTTAAAGCAAATTATAAAGCATTTATATTTAAATTAATAAACCCGGATGTCCAATAGGTTTTACATCAGAATTTAAGTTAAATGTGCGAAGGAAATGAATTTACATTTGCATTTAATCTATTTCATGTTGTTTCCTTAGAAAATTGGCTAGTACCAAAATGAAATGGCGAATTTTTAATTTATTTAAAGAGCTTAGAAAAACATGCATTCGGATATATTTAATGCTTGATACATACAAAGTACATCTATAGTTCACAGGAACCTATTATTAAAGAAGTGACCTACTTTAGTTTGGCCACATTTTGAAGCTAAATGGGTAGCAGTTAAATTAAATCAAAATCTGAAATCACTACTTTAATATGGCTTCTACACATAATACAGCAAAACGAAGTCCGCTGTCCTAGTGTAGCTTAGCAGTGACGAATAGTTCTGGACTCATATTTAAAAATAAGTGCACTTTTTTCAATAAGCTATATTTTTTTAAATTGGAAAGTACACTTATTTATTTTTTATTTATTTAATCAAAAATAATAGTGCACATAATTTTTAATACCTTTTACTCCAAGGGAGAATGCGCCTCTTTTCTCAATATGCATAATTATAATAGAGAAGAAGAAATAATGATCAGATTAAATTCCGTAAAATGTAGTGTCACATCATATAGAACGATGCATAAAATATTTCTTTAAACAAAATAACGTATAATTTAACTTAATTATGTGTACTTAATGTAAACCGTTTAAGTTTTTGACCATGCGGTAGTTTAAGGATTATAATTTGTCCTGCTTCAAAAAATATCCTGTTTTAGTTTAAAGTTTGATCTTTTTCTGTTTGAAAAAACAATTAATCTTATACTTGATCTCATTCCTGAAGATCAAATAATTGCTTCACATGAAACTCTTAGACGTTTACTTAGATTTGTGTGCTTAAATTGATGCCATTCAATAATAATGTATTTGAAGAAATTGACGGAATAGCAATGGGTTCATCATTGGGTTTAACAATGGCTGCATTTACCATGAACTTGATTGAATGTAAATTTGAATCATTAAGCAATCCAAAGCCATTAATATACTTAAGGTATGTCAACGACATTTTTACATTAATTGAAAACGAGTCAGAAATGGACAGTTTTAAAAAATATCTTAACAACCAATTAGAAGAACTAAAATTTACAGTCGATATAGAAAAAGATCAAACTTTAAATTTCTTGGATTTATCAATTATTAAAACAGAAATATCATTTGAAACAAAGCTGTATGTAAAATAAACTAATATATGATTGTATATTCCTTATCAATCGCAATGTGATATAAAACAAAAGAGAAATACAATTAAATGTTTAATCCAAAGAGCAACCCAAGCATCTTGAAATTATATAAACTTTATTGCAGCAATTATCCATCTTTTTAAAATTCTAGAAAATAATGGATATCCTCACAGATTAATTAAAAGACATGTAGATGAGGTGATTTTATTAAGGAACATAAATAACAACCAATCTGAATCAAATGAAGAAACAAAATTAAAGCAAGTACATTGAAAGCTTCCATTGATGTTAAAGTTAAAGTATTCCAATCAAGAACAAAGAAGTTAAATATGAAGTTAAAAAAATCGAGACTAACACCAATATTAACATCATTACAAACTCAAAATATTTAAATAAACAAATAACCTGTAGCAAAGTTGTTATCTTCTTCACTTCTTTGCAAATATAATAATAATAATAATAATAATAATAATAATAATAATNAGTTAACATGCTGAGATGATGTCCATCAATATATAATAATCAAAATAAAAATGTGTGTATTAAGCGCCTCTATAATAGTACAATGTTGTATTAAGCGGCACTATAATAGTTCTGAATTTGTATTCAGTGGCACTAAGAATGTAAACAAAGTTGTATTCAGCGCCACTATAATAGTTAAAATTCGAAAACTAGAAAGCCGTTTTTCTCACGTTTGAACAACGCCACCACGCTGAACTTTACGTGACTTTTGGCAAATATACTAAGCTAGACGGCTACACATTTTCAGACAATTTGATTGGATACAAGCCTAATAATCGCACGGCGCCGCTGAATACACCCCCAGCGCCACTGAATACCAGAGGCATCGAAATCAAGGAGTTCTATAATATTATTGAAGGAGTCCTTGATCGAAATTTACTGGTATTCAGCGGCGCTCATAATAATAATAATTATAATAATTCGAAACAATTCTATTCACAATAATTATGAATAAAATAAAAACAAATTGTCAACAAATACAAAAAATGGGTGAATCTAATGTAATTTATAAGATCACTGGCATTGCAATAACACGTCATTTCTCAGATTCTCTTTCAGTATTTTATTAAATAATTTTAATTTAGGTTGATATCTTGTACCATTGTCTAAGGTATTCCACAATTTGATTATATTTAAGCTAAAGGAACTGTCCCAGAATTTAGTGCTATTTTTTAGTATTGATGCTGCTTTATTACCTCTGTTGGTCTTGTTGATGAATCTATCAAGAAACTTAATTGATTTATGATCAAACATGAATTTATGGAATAGATTTAAAGATTGAAGTTTTATAGTTTCATATGGTGGTAAAATGTTTAAT
>CABFPE010000071.1:152560-176605 GCA_900660155.1 Hofstenia miamia | reverse complement strand
GAAACTGCAACTACATATTCCCATTCAAATGCTTAAATATGTTGTAACCAAAATGTATTGATTTATTCCTATCCTGCGTTAAACTGCGCTAAGTAACTTAATTAATCGTATGCCTACATTGAAAATTATCAAATTCAAGCCTTAAACAAGAACAAAAAATATGTCCAAATTGATGTATCCATTTATCGAAACTGCAACTACATATTCCCATTCAAATGCTTAAATATGTTGTAACCAAAATGTATTGATTTATTCCTATCCTGCGTTAAACTGCGCTAAGTAACTTAATTAATCCTATGCATACATTGAAAATTATCAAATTCAAGCCTTAAACAAGAACAAAAAATATGTCCAAATTGATGTATCCATTTATCGAAACTGCAACTACATATTACATATTAAATGCTTAAATATGTTGTCACTAACTCTACAAATACAACTAATATTATAAAACAAAAATATAGTATGGATTTGAAGAAATGCCTAGAAAACAATAAAAGAAGTGTACGGTAAGATTGAATTTAAAAAGATCTCTTAGCTTAATGAGATTGCCCCATCTAACACAAACAATTAATATTTTACAAAAATTTCACACTTGTCATTTGTTTGTAGATTAAATTCATTCAAAATTTGATGAAGTAAGGATTTATTTGCTTTGGATAAACTGTGAGATTACAGGTAACTGCACAAGATGTGTGTCAATTATATATATGAGGCTTAATCTAGTCTATTTATTATTTTTATTATATTATTAGATAGATTTACTCATAAATAGACTCAATATCTTAATAATATTTTCGAACAGATAAATAAATGTACGTAGGCCCAGAGATGCGCACAAGCCGAATCTTTCATGCGCGTCCCAGCCCAGCCGGTCTACTATTATTTCAAGCCCGTTTTCGGTCCGTGTTGAAATGTTTGTAGCCCGTTTTCGGTCCGCCAAAACTTATTGATCTATTTCAATACATTCGTTTTTGGCTTTAGCACTAAGTCCAATTTGACTATAATCTCTTTCTGACTAAGCAGAAGTTGCTTGGGTGGCACATATCTTCAATGCAACGTTACTCAAGTTAGATAGGTTCTTCTATTGAGATTTTAAAAATGTAGATTTAAATCTTCCTCCGGCCCGTGTCCATCTCTGCATAGGACTATAACATTAAAGTTATTAATTATTATTGCATTCAGAAAATAATGATTCAGGTAAGCAGACCATCAATTGTTTCTGATGGCTTAGATAGCATTTTATGGCAAATAACCACCTTAGGTAAAACTTTGACTACCCAAAATGTTTACACAAAAATCCTTTTTTGAAAACATAGCCATTACTGATGCTGAATTATTGTCTAATGTTAGTCTCATAGCAATACATTAGCTAAGTCTTTACAATATATTAGTTGAAAAATTAGTGATTTTTATTCTTGTTAATTACAGATGAAAAAAATGTTAAGGAAATGGACCTTTCAAAAACGATTGCTTTGCATAAAAATCAACGAAATTCTCTCAAACTAAGAAATAATTTAAAATTGAAATAACTTTGCTTCTTCTCGGAAACACAACTTTCTCCTCTTTAACTTATTTTCAAATTCAACAAGTGTTGGGTTTGAGATAGACATATCGCAATTCCAGACCATTGCACAATAAAACAATGTGTGTGATTTACATTGCAAAATCGTGTTTCCACATCTCTAGCACCCAGATCTATGTGCTAAATCACAATAATACAAACATATAATATTTTTGCTATTGCCAGAAAGCCTTTATTCCTCTTGACATTAATGGCGGATGAAGACCATAAACGTTAATATTGTATTGAATCCTGACAACAAGTTCAATAATATGGTAATCAACAACCAAGATCATCAATCATTTGTAATAGAAAAGCTTACAAGGAAAAGGTAATTTTGATGTTTTCAATTGTTTCTGTTAACCATACTTCATTTGATGTACCAATTCTGGCTTTATTTATATATTCTAGCTATTTATTCAAGGGATATGTTATGAAAGCTGAAGTCAGATCCATTATTGAATACCTGAATATACTACATTTTCTAGATGTTTGTTTAAATATTTCTATTAGTGTATTTTATACACATAATATTCTATCTGTTTCTTTAAGTAGATACTCCTAAATATATTTGAATTCTACATTGCTGCTTGGCACATTCTAAAACATTGTCAATTTGCGGTCTTCTTAAAATGGCAAATACATGAATTTCATTGTATAGTTTCAATTATGTTTGACCAGCTTATGAGCACAGGAAAATTGAATCTTTCTGAACCGCTGTAATGCTCTTCTTTTTGAAATTTCATCAGTTTTGTGTTATTTCAAATCTGAAATCTTTTCATTTCATTTGCCGACCACTCAACACCTATAAATTTGCGCTTCTCTGCATAAAAAATTTTGAAGAGAGATATTTCAATTAGCTATCAGAATATCACTTTTCCACTACAAAATGCAATTGTTTTTATATATCTTTTACCATTGGATGAGCAACAAACAAAATTTGGCTTTGATCCATTCGATACTTCCACAATTAGTCACCTGAATTCAAAATTTTAAAGCGCTGGGTCAGTTCTTGATGAATCTAAAAGTTCTTATTGCATTAAGGTAAAGCAGCTTTTGTCATCAGTAAGATAATTCACTCGAAGTTCTGAAAGATAAAAACAAGTTCAAAATCCCGTCTTGCAATCAGTTAGATATGAAATGTGGAATACCTTGAATATCTGTACTCAAAATTCTGCGATTACATTTCTAACTGTATTCTAATCTAAAAGTTTGCATTGTTCAACATCATCCACATAATTTTTGCATGTGTGTTTCCCTCATTTTTATCTTTCCGATCAAAATAAATGGAGAACTCGTATGGACTTGGTTATCTCAGATTCGAACATGATGACCTTTGACGATCAGTGCTTCATGTACATGGTGGGTAGGTTTTGTTGTTGGAACTTGAATCTTATTGAACATTTATTATAAGTTATTCAAAAACAATATTTGTTACTCCTTCTCTTGCAATATGTGTTGTTACAGCATTTGTTCATTCTCAAAATATATGAACTTAAAATATTGCTTTACTTTTGGCTAGCATGGTACATAATATGCTAAAATTAGTATTTAAAATATTGTGTTCTAGTTTATAAAAACTTCACATTTTGCTGTTGTAACTGACATTAGAGAATGTGATAGACAGCAAGGATATATTAAAACCGACTACAAATGATCCTGAGGGAATTTCAAAAAATGTACGTCTATTGACAGAGTACTTTTTCCTTTTTTGCTATAGTTTTTAAAGAGATAAATTCAAGTCGCAATAGATGCTTTTACAGTTATATAATAATCTATATTTTTTCTGTTGCATTTTTTGTTGATCACGTGGTTAATATTAATTCATTTCTTAGTGAATTTTTAGGGAAATCGAAATATGTTTTAAGCCATTAAGCCATTAATTGCTTCACAAACCTTTCAAACTAGTTATCTTCAATCTTAACCGTATTTTCCAGAAGACAACTTTGTTTGATGAATTCACATGGGGATTGATTGGGACCCTCACCTAATAAAATGTTGATAAAAATCATTATTTTGACTATGGGTAGAGAAAAAGTGCTGCTTTTTGAGGTTTTGGATTTTTTTAATAGAATATGTTTTATGATGCTTTTTGACTTGAAAGTCTAGTCAATGTGTTTAAGGGAAGCTTTTTACTTAACAGATAGAAAATGTCGAAATGGCAAACAAAAACCGTAATCTGATGCAAAAACTTAACATGCAATTATCAGAATGTTGAAAATGCTGTTGCAAAGTCCTATTTTAAAAAACGGATGGAAAACTTGCTTCAATATTTGGCCACATGCTTCTCAATCTATAAATGTCAGAAGAAAAATGACGTATCTGGATTTTCAAAAAGCTAAGACTTAAAAAGTTCGAAGATTGAGGAATCAACCCCTGTGACAAATAGGGCTAAAGTCAATTGCCAAAATGAACTTATTTTGTTTTCAAGTGAACAAAGCTGATTTTCAAACAAATGCAATATCGGTGGTGGTTGTTTTCATTGTCCCGTCTAAGTGTTTTCGTTTCTAATCTTGCATTTGTAAATATGTAGACAACAATTTTGAATATGGGACCAAGATTTAGTGGTAACTAGAGAACAGTTTTAAGAGAGTTTAAGGTTGAGCTTGTCTCAGGTGATATTACTTGAGACAATATTTTCCACTTTTTTAAAATGGGCAATATTTTGACTAATGAAAACCGGTATGTCTTTAAAATTTTCTATTCGATTCGTTTGCAGATTTATATAGATGACATTATAAGAATACAATTTATTCAAAGTAATGGATTGATATATTTTTGTATGAGGGCTTGGTTTGTCCTGTCAATGCGGATAATTACATGCAAATATATTCCAAGGGAAGTTTATTGATAAGCTTTCCAAAAATCTTCATATATATAGTTAGTGGAAATTTATGAATCTATAGTTTCGAATACCTAATAAAAATCATTTTTCTAATAGGGTTCGGCAGCATACTAAAAAAACTAACTGTTCTCTTCACTCAAGACCGAAACAATGCAAAAACTCACCTATTATGTAATTTCCATGAACGATGCAGTCTTCTTGGATCAAACGTCAAAATGAGTCGTCATTTTTATTTACTTGATTATCCACATAATTTAGTATTTGGAATATCATTTTACTAATACTGATCGTAGTTAGCGAGAAAATAGAAACCGAAACTAATTTTTTTGAAACCGCCAAATAATGATTATTCACATTTCTGTAAAATTTGATCCGATATTCACTTTGGTTTCTATTAATGTATCCCAATGTAGTTTACATAAATTCATAATTTATGAAATGTTTTTGATACCTGCATATTTTTAAATACAACCCTTTAATTGTCCCAAATGTTACCCAAATTTAGCAAAAATATGGATGTAGAGATTGGCTAAATAGCGTTTTCTGGAGTCTTAGCTTTATGTAATATCGCTGGGGGAAGATACAACAAGTTCCTAAAATATATGTTCGTATTGAAAAAAATTTAAGTTCGTATTTTATAAATTCGTAAACATGTTCGTAAAATATAAGTTCGTATTATTAAATTTAATATATTAGTTCGTAAAATATAAGTTCGTATATATACAGGGTGTTTGAAAAAAAATGCTTTTTTTTAGATATTAATTGTGGTAACAAAAAAGAATTTTATTAAGAGAATAACATGAAAAACTAAAAGTACATATGTGACAAATTGTTACTTTTTTATAAATGGACCATTTGTTTCTATCACTTGTTCAATTCCTTTCTTCAAATTTTCAATTGCGTTTTTCATCATGTTGGGAGAAATTTGTCTGATTTCATGAGTGATAGCTGCCTTGAGTTGATCAACATTTTCGAATGTGCCAGAGCTGTAGACTTTACTTTTCAAGTAGCCCCAGAAAAAGAAATCAAGTGGGTTTAGGTCTGGGCTCTTAGCTGGACACTCAACATCAAAATGCCTTGAAATGACACAATCTCCAAATTGTTGCATGAGAAAATTTTTTACAATAACTGCAACATGTGGAGCAGCTCCATCTTGCTGAAAAAAAGTTCTTGAATGCACACGCTTTCTTTTCAGCTGTGGCAGCATATGGGTCTGCAACATCTCAAGGTAAGATTCCCCTGCAACATTCTCTGCAAAGAAAAAGGGTTCCAGAACAACATGTTCTGAAAATCCCATCCAAACATGAACTTTTTGAGGATGCAAAGATGTGGTAAATGTAATATTGGGTTTAGTGTTTGACCAAATAGAATCATTTAGTGATCGAATGGTAGGAGTTAATGAAAACATCTCTTCATCAGACCAAAGGATCCATTCCAGATCACCAATTCTCTAAAGCATGTTCCTAGCAAAGTCACTTCGCCTCTGAAAACGCTGGGGTAGTAATTCCGGCACAGATATTGGTTGATATGGCGTGAGATTAGCATTACACATCACCTTGTATGCAGTCCAATTAGAACATCCTGCTTCAGTGGCCACTTCACGAACAGATGTCATGCCATATGGATGTGCCTCTTTGAGTTGGTTGCAAGTCTCAATCACCTTATCAAATGTATCACCTGAGTATGATGGTCTTCCACTTCCCCTTCGCCTCTCCAACACTGATCCTGTTTCATTACAATTTTGAGCAATACGCCTATCATTGGAAACATCAAATGGAGCTTTTTCACCCGTTTCTCTTCTATATGCACGAATGGTTTCAGTAGGAGAACTTCCACTTGCAAAATAGAGGCGAAGAATAGACTTTTTTATTTCATCATTCATGATTCTCAAATGGACAATATATGAGAATCAATCTATAAAATATTGATTAATTTGGACATGCCATTACAGAAATATTTAACTTTAAAAAAGGCATTTTTTTACCCTGTATATATATATTGATACTATTGTGCTCAATTTAAAATATGCGACCGGTTTCGATTTAAAATCATCGTCAATACAAATTTTGTGGTAATATAATTTACAATTCACTACATTTAATTTTGTTAAATATGCATACACTAAAAGATATTCAATATGTTGGTCGTTCTTTGTTTATTCATTAGTCTTTGTTTATTTGAGTTCTTAATAATCAGAAATCTTTGTAGTAATGATCTGGCCTAAAATAAACACATTGAAGAAATTATCAAGAAGCATCATCTCGTATATTTGCAAACAGATAACTAAAAAATATAATTGATGAACACATCCGGCGACTTTATGCCTGAGTGATTTGCTCANCCTTGTATGCAGTCCAATTAGAACATCCTGCTTCAGTGGCCACTTCACGAACAGATGTCATGCCATATGGATGTGCCTCTTTGAGTTGGTTGCAAATCTCAATCACCTTATCAAATGTAACGCCTGAGTATGATGGTCTTCCACTTCCCCTTCGCCTCTCCAACACTGATCCTGTTTCATTACAATTTTGAGCAATACGCCTATCATTGGAAACATCAAATGGAGCTTTTTCACCCGTTTCTCTTCTATATGCACGAATGGTTTCAGTAGGAGAACTTCCACTTGCAAAATAGAGGCGAAGAATAGACTTTTTTATTTCATCATTCATGATTCTCAAATGGACAATATATGAGAATCAATCTATAAAATATTGATTAATTTGGACATGCCATTACAGAAATATTTAACTTTAAAAAAGGCATTTTTTTACCCTGTATATATATATTGATACTATTGTGCTCAATTTAAAATATGCGACCGGTTTCGATTTAAAATCATCGTCAATACAAATTTTGTGGTAATATAATTTACAATTCACTACATTTAATTTTGTTAAATATGCATACACTAAAAGATATTCAATATGTTGGTCGTTCTTTGTTTATTCATTAGTCTTTGTTTATTTGAGTTCTTAATAATCAGAAATCTTTGTAGTAATGATCTGGCCTAAAATAAACACATTGAAGAAATTATCAAGAAGCATCATCTCGTATATTTGCAAACAGATAACTAAAAAATATAATTGATGAACACATCCGGCGACTTTATGCCTGAGTGATTTGCTCACTCTTTGATTATGCATGTTCATGTTTCGTTTAGATTCCCAATTATCTAAATAAGAAAATCCAAGCTATACTAAATAGAGCTGAAAGAATATGCAATGAACACATTTCTGAATCATGAATCCATGCTGAATGTTGCCGCCTATATTTGAGTCAAAAAGAATTGAAAAAATTGATTCGTAGTCCCTACTTAGCTCCTGATATATGTTTTCCGGACACCATGACGTATTCAGGCAAATTTAGATTGGAAAAATACGTACTCAGCTGCGAAAAATAAAGTTTTGAAAACTCATTAAAAATTGTATAATTTTTTAAGTGAACTATATTCATTTTTTCTTTTATAAATTATTATTAAAGCTTGGCTGAAAATCCTATGCAAATGTTTCAGTAAGCTATTGCCCGCTAACTACTGGCTCCGGACCAAAAATTTCTCCAGATAAAATATTAATCCAATCCAATTGCGCCGATTGATCTCGAGGTAAATGGTAGCATGCGCCATTCTGAAATGCGTAAATGTGCGATCTTAAGAAGGAAGGATTGAAAATTCGGTAATTTTCAATTGAAATATCAACATTTAAAAAAAAATTAACTCCGCTCTTATAACCGTTCAGATTCCCTCTAGTATCTGTGGCATTGTCATTGACTACTGCCAATATTTCAATACTATACCAGGCATTTTACTGCACTTCAGTAGTCAACCTTAAAGCTCTTTAGTAGAAATAGCATGTTTCTAAAAAAACCGGAGACAGATTTTAATTTTTGAAAACCCAATTCTAACCAGTGCAGGTGAATTTCAAGCCTATTGTAGTTTGGTTTTTTTTGTTTTAGTTAGCTATAAACGGCATTAGAAAAAGTTATTCAAGAAAATCATACTTACTAAAGTATATTTTCATAACAGTAAGTTGCCAATCAAGTAAACCACAATTACACTGCAAACTGCTTAGAATTTTGGCATTTGTTTCAAGAATACTGCATAATTTCTTGGAAATGACATTAGAGGCGACTACTTCCGCCAGAAACACAAAACTCGTTTTTCATTTTTTTCTCTCGATTCGGTTTCGGTTTTGAGCGAATGCCCCGGTTTCGTTTTTTTGGTATTCTCTCGAGCCCAAGTATTATATGATATTAAAAATAAATTTTATGCAATTCAAATACAAAAAATTATTTCACTTCTAGTCACTAATTTGTTTGTACTGTGAATATTAGGCAATTTTTTCATTAAGGGTCGCTTTGTTTGAGTATATAATTTGAGCCTAACAGTTAGTCAGACCAGAACGAAAATTTTCCAGTGTGACACAACACCCTGACCACCTATTATTCAAATGTAGTTAAACTATTTCTAGTTGCAAAGTTGCTTTTGTTATGCTAAATTATTATGCATTTTTTTTGAAAAATGAAGACCAACAGGAAATTTTGAATTATAATAGATTTTAAGCTTGTTGTTGATTTTAGTGATATTTGTTGTCACTGTTGTGTACCTTAAAGTATTTCTTCATTGTTTAAGACTACCTTCGAATCTAGGAATAAAATTTGTCACAGCTTTACTAAATCCTTGAATAAGCACTTTCAAATTCATTGAATCAAATGCTTTGCTAAGATGAAAAATGCATTACTTCTCTATAATCTTTTTTGTTCGTTTTTTGTTCAAATTTAGTTTTATCTTGATTAATCAAAACATGTCAGCAAGTCTCAGAATTATTTCAAAATAATTTTCAAATTCGTAATACTAATGGGGCAGTACTTATATCAAAATATATGCTGGGCTGGATTATACTTTAGGCTCAATAGGCCCCCTCCTAAGACCTCGAACTTTAGGGGGTACCGCAGTTAGCTGAGCAAGGAATTCTTTGTTGAGAAATTATGGAGTAGTTGAATTGTACAACAGCTTCATTGCCTTATGTGAATCTCAAGAAGTATCTTGCACAATTTCAAAAGATAATGCAAAATCACTAATGCCAGATTACAAATGCATTTCAGATAAATAACATATAAGAAAGAAAGAAATTGGAGAAGATCTTGCAGATAATGCTACACTAAATGGACGAGATGAATGTTACTCAATTTTAACTTCATGTCTTCCTTACAGATTAGAGTTTTAGCCAATATACAATTTGCCTAACGAGAGATTTTGCGCACTGAACTTTGTCGTTTCTCTAAAAAGCGAAAACAGGAGCTACAGAGCTTCAACTTTTTTTCAGGAAGGCATAGAGAATGCTTATATTATTGCGTGTATACATTGTATCCATGCTGTTCTCTGCTCTTTGTTAATACATAATATGCCCAAGAAGAAGTCACAAACACATTTCCAAGGGTAGAAGTGATGCTCTAAATGTACACGTTTATTCGTGCAGCCAATATAGAGGGTGAAAAAACTTTTTCATTTAAAAAACGAGGTCATCACTTGGAAAGAGAAGGATGTCTAGCTTAGTGTTGCTAGCAATAAACTATAATGTAAACAGAACTCTGGATTTTATTGATATTATTCATTCCTTTGCCGCAAAGTAAGTAAGAAAAGTTAATACAATATTGTTTCCCTTTAAATACATTATACTCTTCTCTTATGAATACATTTTATATTAATTTTATTGATTTGTTTTTATGTACACCATGAACTAGGTAATGTGTGGACATAGGATAACAAGTTCTCACAGGCCTATGACTTCGCGACATATTAATCCGGCCCTGAGCACACGAATACCTTTTTTGCACGAAGAAATGTGATTAGTCCAGTTTGTGATTGTACATATTTAAGTTTTTTATAAATTGAGTATACATTTAGTTTGTCATTATAACTGAAAAAAAGAGCCCCAATAAATTATGTTAAAGCGAATTAAATGAAGCCTTTTAAGCTAAAATTCGTATTAAAAACTCGCCGAAATGGTTTTCAAGACAATTTTTTTCTAAATTACGTCCCCAAATTGATTTCCTTGGAGTCAGCACTACTGAGTTCCAGACATCACTAATTATACTGAACTTTACTTTCTGAACTGCCTCGATCGTTTCATAATTCTAATTGAAAAAAAATGCTGAGCTTGACTGACACTAGTCATTTTATATTCATTGACAATTGTCATTTTATATTCATTGACAATTGTCATTTTATATTCATTGACAATTGTCATTTTATATTCATTGACAATTGTCATTTTATATTCATTGACAATTGTCATTTTATATTCATTGACAATTGTCATTTTATATTCATTGACAATTGTCATTTTATATTCATTGACAATTGTCATTTTATATTCATTGACAATTGTCATTTTATATTCATTGACAATTGTCATTTTATATTCATTGACAATTGTCATTTTATATTCATTGACAATTGTCATTTTATATTCATTGACAATTGTCATTTTATATTCATTGACAATTGTCATTTTATATTCATTGACAATTGTCCTTTTAGTCGCAAGAGTATGCATGTGTTTTTTTTAACATCAAATATTATATAAAATTGTTCAATTTTAAAGGAAAACCATTTTCGATATTTTTACAAACAATTTTCTCTCATTAGCAAATATGAAAATCCTAAAGCATGGGTAGGTCTTTTGGGAAAGATCCTCTAATGCAATGTTGAAAATGTCTCTTAAAGTGTATTGGTCTTGAAGAGATCAATAAGAAATGATTCTCTCCATGCCTAATTTTCATTTATTTCTATGGTTTTGATCCCGTGAAGGCAACAAATAATTTTGACTGTTTCTTGATATGTGTAAAGATATTCCAAACCCATTGGGGAGTGATGTGCGCAATGTCAGAAGTCGCGGCCTCTGCGACTGGATGCTTCGCGCAACGGCATGCCTCGATGGGACAGAACGAAAAATGAAGCGAATCTCCTCTCTATCACATTGTGCTTTCAGATCCCCAAGCTGCTTAAAGTTAATGTTCTTAGACATTGTACCATTTTGGTAAGATATTTTCTTAGTTTGAATTTATTGGACAAGTGGTTTACTATTTTCGGGTCTTAACCTTATAAAAAAGTCGAACGTACTGTAGTGTTATCATTAGTCGTTATCATGGCCATTTAAAAATTAATTCAGGTAGTAATTATACTTAACTGAGAAAAACGAAGACAAAAGGGATATTTATTTATATTTAGAAATTATATTCGTGTGATTAACAGCTTATTGCCATTTAATTCCCAATTACTGAATAACGCAAATGCAAGTTCTCAATTATCCAAAAAGAACAATACATTAAAAGAATCCCTTGAAGAAATTCTGACTGTCAAGTGCGTACGCAAACGGTATTAAATTATATTGGATTGATTGTGACTAAATATAGAGTATAGATCGTTGAAAAATGCAATAAAATTTAAATAGTAGCATACATGAAATTTGAGCATAAGCTAGGAAAGAATTTAGGAATGATTATTTGATCCAGAAAAAATAATCAAATCATTTTAATTTTGCACTGTACCATGTGATAAATTTCTATCAGGTTTAATTTCGTTTCAGCAAGAGCTACAGAATACATTTATATTATATTTATTTATTAATAAACCGCTTATATTACATGGAACAACTAAATCTAAATTTATATAAATTGTAAATTAGTTAAAGCAGTTTTTCTCAAATATATTTAATGCGAACTGGATTCTACAGGTTCTCTTATATCTGCCGTAATCAAATGACTTCAATATAACTATTCGTCATGGAGTTTATTAAAGTTCAAAAAGCTATATACAGCTTAACTAAAAATTCATTCTGAAAATATATATAGTTGGTGGTCTGGGAAAATTAAATTTTGAGATAAATGTAAAAATAGGTGAAATTTGAGTTCATAACAGCTTTGATATTTTCTTATCAAATTTTATGAATTCTTCGGCGTTTTTCTTGCACCGGTCTAGTAAGTATGGCATGAGTGCTCTAAGGTGGTGTTACAAAAATGCATTGGTGTATGAGCAATCGAAACCGCATGGCTGCAGCGGGTAACCGGACCCCACTGCGCACACTTCTAAATGACAGTTGAAAGTAATCCCATTTAGTAGAGGTTGTGTGTCCTTGTCTATAGAACTTAAGGTAACCTACGGCACCTGGTTTCATGGTTAAGCCTCAAAATTATAAAAAATTTTTTTTTGCTGATTTACTTAGCAAAATATGTCTACTTTAGAATTGCAATCATGTTTTTTCAAAATAAAAACGATATAATGTTGTAATTTAGTTTTGTTTCATGTCCCTATAGGATACAATGCTGTATTTTATGCATCATTTCAAAAAAACAACACATCTTTGACACAAAAGTTAGAGAGTTTTAATTTTGCTGCCATAGTAAAGTTTCATATCAAAATAAAGCTCCTCCTCTCTAGTTTCAGTTAGTAGGTTTTGTTCCTCATTGATAGGGGCATAGAGAGTACTATATGTAAAACATTCAGCTCAGAATATCACAAAACAGCCCAGCAACAGTGCTCTGAGTGGCTAATCAAAAATATACGCAAGTTGCAAATTTTTTCTCAAAACTTTTGTAAACTACATGAGAATGTCTAGCAATTATATGCAATAGATTTTTTTAAGCAGCCAACCATAAAAAAATTTTTTTCAGGTGCCAAGGGTTACCTTAACAGTTTCATTTCAAACAGTAATAATTTAAAATTATTTGAATTGTGTACACTTAAATCATAGGCAAACAGGATAGTTGATGGATTATGAAATATCAACAATGTATATTAATCACAACTTTTGCTCCCGAAACATTACATTGTGGTGAAACCTGATATTACACATTTTGAATTGCATAAAGTAATTGTACATTTTGAAGGTGTTAAAAGCGACTATAGAAATAACATTTAACCTTAATTCTACCATTAATTTGTCCAAATCTTTCACTTGTTTCCTAAAAGTTCTTAAACGTTTATAACTAATGAAGATGTTTAAGATCTGAAACCATCAGATAGATAGTCTTGTCTTTCTTTTTCATAGATGCGACAATATCTGTCTTTGTGGACAGAATTAATAAAGCTTTCCTCAGAAAACAAAATATCTGATAGTTGTTGTCTTCAAAGAATTTAACAAGAGATCAACATAAAGCTCAATCCAAAGGCTTTAGCATGAGCTGGTTTTCAAAACATGTGCAGAATCAATTTTTCAGAAGACTTGAAATATCAGGAAGACATTGATTTTTTATAAAAGGAAAATATTACATTCTTTACCATTTTATTTAAAACAACCAAATATATCAACAAAATTAGGACGTTGTATAAATAACTGAAAGATCTAAGCAACAATCTTGATTTATGTTGTATCTGCAATTATGTTAAAAAGTAGTGGCACAATTATGTATAAAGTTGAATTTAAAAGATGTGTGATATATTGCAAGATAACGATAAATTTCAAAGGATATATGAAAATAAGTGCATTAAGTTCAATCATTTCACTTATAAAGAAAGGAAATTAAATAAAATAGTATTTGACATGAAAAGAAAGCACATAATAAGCAAGGATATTTATAGCTCTATTAGGAATGTTGGCGGTCAACCTGCAAGATTGTACCTCTTAGTTAAATACATAAAGGCTAAATCAATATTGTCGTTAATTAATTCAATCACCTACAATCTTTCTAAATGGCTTGATATGTTGAAATATTTTATTCCAAAAAAATACAATTTGAAGGATTCATTTGATTTTGTAGATAAATTGAACCGTTTCTTTAAAAATATCCAGAGAGAGCAAAGTTTATGGTTATAGGTTAGATGCTTGACAGATCTTCTGCGCAAATATATCTGTCAAAAAAACTATAAATAACATATTGAAGCTAATTAATGAAGATAAAATTTCACATTCACTTCTTAAAGTATTATTGGAATTAACATTATTATATATTTGCTTCTATTTAATCGAAAAATAGGAAACCAAATTGAAAATATGGCCATTGGATCAACCTTGGGACCCACTATTGCAATATTTGGGAGGGATATAATAGAAATCGGTTTTGATGATTTTGAATAATTACTTCATCGAAGATATGCTGATGATATGCTTGGAATATTTGATAATGAAAAAAATGCCTCTAAATTTATAAATAATATTGGAAATATATTGTCTGAACTACAATTTACAATGGAATTAGAAGAAAATAAGAAACTGAATTTATGCAATCAATCTATGCATGAACATCATGAAAATTATGTTCTTTAGCACATTGTAGTTCATTAGATACTGGATTCCAATATTTGCTATGTCGAACATTGAGTTGAACAGCTTTGCTCATATTTAGCAGAAGTAAATTCTTTTCCCTCCATTCTTGAACATAATTTATCTCTGAATGAGACGACTGTGCAAAAGGTGTTTGAATTAGAACTATAAACGGAATATCACCTGCAAATTTACAGACGCTATAATATAAAAAAAACAAATATTGTCGCAATACTTGCATCATTTAGGACCTCTAATTTGTTGCAAAATAAAGATCATATTCCTACATCGTTAGCCTCATCAATATTATATTCTTATAATTGTGATGTCTGTGGAAAGTGGTGAGACTGTTCGATATTTTGAAACGCGGATATTTGAACACAATATTGGACATCTTACGCACATTCATAACATCAATCTGGACCCTTTTTAATTTAGGATCATGAGAACTCAATGTTGTTAATAGACAGAAAAACATGCAACAATAGAGAGAACGATGTTATTAAAATGTTGTTTTTCTCGTTGAAAAATATCAAATTAAACAATATTCTTTAATTCTTATAAACTTATATTAGAAATTAATTTATATCATTCAACTTGAGAATCACCAATTCTACTCTTCGAAAGAAGATCACCATTGCTTGATAATCGTCGTTCAACAAAATCTCACAAGCTAACTCTTGTACAAGTATTGGAAATTGTTTCCAAAAATATATTGTATCTGCAATTTTAAGTTTTCGAGTTTTGTGCAAGTTTTGTGAGAAAAATCAAAAGATTTTGTGTTGTGATGTACTGATTTGTTAATAAAGAGTATCAATCGCTATGGCTATCTTCCAACTTTATCTATCGCTATATCACTATGTCTCAAAATGACTATCGCTAGCAATGAATGTGTCGCTATAGCTATAGCAAGCAATGCGCCAGTTTTCCAGGTTTTTGGTCATCCCGTGTACAATGCAAATAGACATTATAATTTCCATTTACTTGAAATAAAAAATATTAAAAACGTTGCTGTTTTTTCAAGATGTTCAAGACAAGGCATCCCTCCCTGTAATCATAATCTACTTTCAATCCACTTATTTAATCAAAATTAGGACGATTTTGGGTTTTTTAAAAGTAATAATTTGCAGTTATCATAATTCACTAAGTGGAAGATTCAAGGCAATTTCAACACATCCTTTGTTGCGTAATTTTAAAGCTAAGAATTAGGCTAACCCAAACAAAATTTAAGGCCTTGTAAAATAAATATTTTGCATAATATATATATATATATGTCATAATAAAAACCTCATTCATTTCCAATTCTGTTTTAGACTTTGAATGTTGACAAGAATGTGCCCCTACAGCCGTGAACACGGAAAGATATATAAATGTATGCCATAATCTTTTCTAATTTATAATGATTAAAAACATTTGCTTTAATGAAATTGTAGAATACTATTCTACAATTTATTGGAATTTAGGTTAACAAACAACATCAATTGATTCACCTGTTCTTAAGTACATATGTAATTTGTTCATATTTGTCTAAACTAGATCGTCCTAAGAACATTATTTGTTCTATGTTTCTTCTTATTTATTTTATTGTTAACAGATTATTCATTATTAATTAGCAATGACAGAGATTTAATCATCTTTTTCTTTACACAATTGAAATTTAAACACTATCCACCCGTTTTTCAATTCAGCCAGTGTCAAAATTTTGAACCTTAAGAATTTATATAACGAAGATTAAATTATTTTTCTTTTAGTAAGAGAATCATATAAATTTCTGACCTACGCAATGATGCTACTGTTGCTGAAAAGATTGCACAGAAATTTCCACTGCAATTTATATGGCTTCTTCGTCAGTAGGTTTTTACTGTTGAACGTATTTATTTTTAAGTGGATACTACCAGGTCTTGATTATAAATCACAATTGATACGCTTAAACATGCTTCCGATACCTTATTATTTTCAGTTACTTGATTTAATATATTTTAATAAGCTATTGAATGACCAATATAATTGGAACTATCAAAAATAATATCTGAATATCTACCAACAAATTACCGGGTTCGTTCTTCAAATCTTACAATTTTCAAATCAAAGGACATAAGAAAACAATCAACCAGATCTTTTTATTTAAATAGAATTGCAATACTTACAAATTATATACATCAAAATACTTCCATCAATTTATATGGATCATTGAAACAAGTAAAAAGATCATTAAAAGACTTCTTCCAACAACAGTTTTTAAATAACTTTAACTATTAACTAAAAAACAACTGTAAGAAATATGCAATATGTTTATGTCGTTTCTGCCGAGTGCCTTATGTTCATTATTAATGTAAATTTTGTTTATATACTACTGTTTAGTCTCCATATATGGATAATAAATTATTATTATTATTATTATTATTATTATTATTATTATTATTATTAATATTATAAGCAGCTCGGTGGGATTTTGTGTGCACCTCCCGCTTATTGCAACCAGTAGCATCATTATGTTCAGTTTGTCATTTTTTATTTTAAAATATAAATTTATTATATGCAATTTTCATTAATTAAAAATAGCTTGTTGAAACTTATGTTTTGCAGTAATATATTCCATTTATAAATAAATTTTATATTTGTCCAAAACACAGGCTTGCATATGGAAGTGAAATTGTCTTCTATTTCTGTAACTATTTTGAAAACATTCTATAGTTTTCCACAAATATCCAGATCTTTCCATAAATCTTAGAACTAGTGATCAGGGTTATGCAGGACAAATATTTTAACGCCCTAGTTGGTTTTGCACTTGGCGTCTACCAGCCCTGTCTCATAAACATTTGGCACAGATTGGTTCTCTATAGCCCTAGCAGTGGTTGATTAAGCTGACTATTGGATGAGCCAAAATACCAATTCAGGGAAGACACGTGCTATTATTTGTAGGAGGTGCTAATTCACACCTACTAGAATTTTGGAATACTTTGGATCCAATGATATTCATATTAATTACTTCAGGTAATTTCATTTCCAGATTTGTTCTCAATAAAATACACTTATAGAGAATAAAATTATATAATTTAAAGTTATATATGTATTGCAAATTCATGCAGTAAACTGTTGTACATCACAAACTTTCTGTAGATAACTATATTCTTGGGCTGCTCCTACACATTAAAAAATGTACCCGATATATTGGCCACACCAAAATTGTTAACAACGAGCATTAGATATCACAACGATTTCCGTATTTAGGCTAGTGTTCTGTAGCCATTTCTGAAAGTACTAATGATGTCCCAATTTCCTGTATCAGAAATTTACATGCAATACAAAAGGGATGTGAAAGTGTGTTTATTGGATGAGGAAATATTATTGCCGATAATAGAAACGGCTCAGCCCAGCCCATGGTAACGAAATTTTATTTATTTGCTCGCATAAAATTTTTTTAATATTATGATGAACAATTTGTTTCTATGATTAGTATTTGGATTGTTGTTTTTAAAACTTGAACGTTTTCGAGATTTTCTTCAATTGTTTGAAGTATGGGCATATTTGAATATTTGCATTGCACTTAGTTGCAGTAAAAGCGCCAACTGGCAAAAAATCACAGCTATCGACCGGTTTTGGCAAAGCCTTAGAGCCAACGGCAGGCTACTGTCAACTGCCCTTAAGTACAAAATTAGCTTTGCACGGTCAGCTATGCCTAAAAAAATGCCTTTGTAGAAAAACAATTATTTAGGCATGGAAGTTAGAACTGCTTTAGCTATAGCAGTGTAGTGTGTTGCAAAGTTGGAAGTGGATCGAGTCAACCCGTGCAGGTTGCGGGTAGGAAATTTCACAGTTTTGAAGAAGTCTTCATTTTTTGAGTACAATTTTGCCTTTAGCTTAGTTTAGTTTTTTTTGTTGATTGATTTTATTTTTTGCTTTAGGCTTTTGGCTGAGGGCTGTTGCGGGTTGACGACCTTTTTTTGTGGGCTGTGGATCGGGTGTGTAATGTGGTTTACATTAACAAAGTTTTGACGTTGAATTCGCCATGCATTCTTTTTAATTCTGTTGTTCATGCAGATATTACATAAATACATGTAGCTACCTGATAGTTTGGATAAATCTCTTCGGATTTTAGAGGAAGTAAAATTATAACTTATTTTGGTCATAAAAAACATTTTTTATTGATCTTAAGATGTGTTGACCATTTTCTATGATTATATGTATACATGTATATATATATATATATATATATATATATATATATATTTTCAAATATTTGATGCAATAAAGTACACCGTTACCCTTTATTATAAGCCGTATTTATATGAAAACAAAACGTTTTTAAATTTAATACAATGTTCTGTATATTGGATTAAGAAATAGATACTCTTCAGTTCTCCGTGGTTGTTCTTTTGAATAACTAGGAAATTTTCCAATTGCTTATACGTAAGAGATAGGAAAAAGTCTTTTACCACCCAAATAAAATGGAAAGATCTCCCTTATCAACTAAAAAAGTCATTAATAAATAATTTTGTTGGACTGCAGGATTGGACATTTTGAAAATGAATGAGTCCAAGAGTCTCTCTTAGATATTTGAAATCATAGTCGGATATTAAAACACGAAATTGAAAGAGCTATATTTGGAAGTAGAAAATTCTAATTAACATTTGACTTGTCTCAAAATTAATTTCCGGTGCCACTTTCTACATTGATATGAATTCGTTAGTTAAGTGGCCAAAAGAAATGTATATAGAAAGATATGGTTACATGTTCCATATCATTTTGCGATATATGATATGAAAATTCAACCAGTGTTATAAGATAATATAGAATACCATGGAAATTTTTTGATTTAAGGGATTTCTTTTAGGGAATGTTTTTTGAAAACTTGTTTTTTAAAAACTAAACTAGTATCTGAAACAATTTTGTCTAATAGAAATTAATCAATAGCGCAATATATATTCTCAAAAGTTGCATTTAAAAAGAATCTTATAATATTTTAATACAGTTTTACTAATTTTTAAAGCATTAATGTGAATCTAAGTTTTTTCTTTTCTAAGATCGCTAACTTCTATTGAATAAATAATAAACAATGTAAATTTTTTTACCAATTTCTGGAAAAATATTAGTTGATTATCTATGTTAAGACATGCAGCCAATAATATTTTGTCATGCGTATAAATAATAGTGAGAATCACCTCTTGTTTACAAAGGTTAAATTTTTAATAATTTCCTTTGTTTGTTTATGTAATTCAATTCCAAATCTCTTCAAATAGATCGAACAACGAATATCTAATGAATTTTATCTATCACCTTGATAGCGAGTGGCTCCAACTATTTATATAAATTGTTAATAGTGAATATAAATTTAATTGTTTGCAAAAATTATACTAATTATCAAATTGAAAGTTGAAGATAACTAATGGAAATTTAAGTAGATAAATCAGGGTCACCAGATTCAGAATGAAAGGCCCAAAATTGTGCCAAGTGGACTAGACCTATAAATATTATAAAATAAATATGTTTCACGAATAATAATAATTGAGATGAAGGAAAAATGAAGGAAATTGCAAAGAGGGAAATCTACTCAAAATTGTAAAAGAAGTATACTCTGTCAACTTTTTTTATTGATTCTAGGGTTTGGTAAACGAGCTCATATCAATAATCTATTTGTTAGTAAACTTGGCTGGTGAAGTCAAGGAGGAGTCAACCCTCTCAAAGTAGATGATATTGCCTCGGCCACACATAATTGATCAGATTCAATGCAGAGCATTCTGTGTGTCAGAGGTCACAGGAGTTGCCTGCGATTACACCCACTTCACACTTCTAGAGGAGAAGTTCAATCCGGAGTGTAGTACACCGACAGATATTTCAGACATACAATTAAAATTCAAAAAACAGAATTTTGATTTTTTAAAGAAAAAAATATTTTATTCAGCGAATTAAACAAAATATTTTAAACATCTCTGTGTGCTTATTAAAAATTCTGAGAAAAAGTAGTCTTACATCTCATCGATTTTAAAATTATAAAATCACACACTAGTTGTACAATAAGTGAAATTCNTGTTGCCAAAAAGAATTGATAAACGTAACTTATAATCCAAATAAAAATTATCTAGTTAAATATCTAAATTATAAAGTAAGCGAAATATCTGAAATATGTAATAGTTATAGCTCTCTAAATATATTCGGTAACTTTAATGTTAATTACTTTAATTGTGGAATAATTTAGAATATGAAAAGCGAATAGAAAACAATTACAAAACGTTTAGAAAAAACTAAAGAAAGCAATTCTAATAAAACAATGTACACTAGGAGACAGCAACACATTTCATGCATTCGAAACATACATCCAATATTGAACACCAACACAAACATTGATTTTTATTATATATTATGTTAATTACCGTATATTCCGGCCATTAAGTCTACTTTCTAGGCTCAGATTATACCATAAAATTNATAAGTGAAATTCAAGAAAGGATTTTTTTCATAAATACATTCTTCCATTTTTACAATGATCTGCTTTTAAGACTTATAAATACAAATCTGCAAAAAAACATTAAACAAAAATAACACATTTACGAAATCTTTATAAAACTTAACTTATGTTGAAGATTCAAATTTTTCGATATTAGCTATACACGAATGTAATATGAGTTCGAGTTGCAATTTTAATAAAATTGAATAGCATTTTTGGTAAATATTGTAAATAGCATCTATTTTAATGGGACATTTTGTACAATTATGTGGTTGCACAGCGTAGAAAAATACGGCCTTCTTCTTCTCTTCTTCTTAGTATTATGTCAAAATGTTCATCTAATGCTTTCAAGAAGGTCACGTGTCAAGTTTATTTTTAGACGAATACTAGTGTACGGTGAATGCCTTGCTAAATGCTATTTATAAAAAAAATAAAACCTTCCTCATTTATCCACAAAGCATTCAAAAATACTCATTATTATATTTTTTGAATTGCATAGGTCTCTTGCCTAGTGAAAAATGTCCATCGACTGCTGATCAGTGGCGTACGCAGGGGTGACATGGTGGAATGTCCCCCCCCCGTCAGGTTTCCAAATTTTATTTTAAATGGATAAATCAAAAAATTTTTCGTAAAGTTTAGTAAAAAAAATTCTGAGAGCTCAATATTTTTAAAAAAATATCGAGTTGAAACGAGCCTCATTGAAAGATTTTGTTTGGCGAGCCGAGCCGAACTTACTCAAAATCTAAAAGAGCCGAGCTTTGCAATTTCGGCTCGTTCACAAGTCTGTTGGAGTCGCAATACTTTGTTAATTTAATTCAATAATAGAGATTTTATATTTATTTTTTATCAACGTACTGCTAATGTGCTGTTAAAAGAGCGAATTTCTTTTGAAATTGGATTAATTTGCTGTGGGTAAACAGTTCATAAAATATTAACGACTGGATGGGAGCACGGTTTGTCTGCTGAATTTGATAAATAATTAAAATTAATTAATTTTTATGACATTTTCTTATAGGAAATCGCATTTAAAGCCGAGCAAATTCAGTGTCTTTATTATAAAATGCTGCAGTCAGTGAACCATTGCATCATGA
This sequence comes from Hofstenia miamia, assembly GCA_900660155.1. Taxonomy (NCBI): domain Eukaryota; kingdom Metazoa; phylum Xenacoelomorpha; order Acoela; family Hofsteniidae; genus Hofstenia; species Hofstenia miamia. The sequence continues at coordinate 154,401 of CABFPE010000071.1, read as the reverse complement.
CGCTTTGAGTCAATCATTAACAATATTGCTTAGTAATGGAGGCAGAAAGTGATCGTAATACCCGGAAGCTAAATATTTCCTGAAGTCTCTAAATACCCACAGTATAAAGTCAATATTGTAGATTTAAAGACCGTGAGAAACTTTAAAAACCGTTACCGGTTACACGATAAGATGAAAGTTGTTTGATTATGTATTTTTTATGCTAAATGATTTTTTCTTTAAAACTAATTTTATATACCTAGTACCCGAGGAGGTAAGTATAAACATTTTCTTTGAAATATGTAAGAACCTGCAGAAATTTAAAATGCACAGCACTGAAGTTTGAAGATAAACTGTGTTATCAATAATACAGAGCTAACTTCCAATGACATACCAACTGAAATTTTGAGACGGAGAGTCACCAGAAAAAGTTAAGCCTGAATTATGATTTTAAAATATATTAACAATACCCATATTCAGTTGTCTATTTCATCAAGCAATGCAGCAATATTTCTGCAAACACCCTTTTAAGAATGCCATTATTAATTAAGACTTTTTGTAAAAGTTTGTCTTATTTGGAATTCACTTGCTTATTGATGAAAGGTAAGCAGAAATAACCAAAGAATGGTATATTTATGTATTTATTGTTGTTGGAATAAATATCAAATATATTAAAAAAACTAACACTAGATATTGCTAAATTCACTGGACATCTTAAGATGTGGAAATACTTATTAACCAGAGTAAAGTTGAAGTTTCAAAATTAATAAATAATTTTGCACAGCTTTGGTGATGGCCTATTTTTAAAGCAAACCACTGAGAACTCTCTAGACTAATAAGTTAACTAACTTCTAAATTCTAAGCCTAATTATAAATAAATTTTTTTTAAAATCAGTAGTTTATTTTCCAAATATTTGGCCTACCATATATGTCAGCAATATTAATGTCTTTAAAGAAATTGCATTTATTGCAGCTTCACTTTATGACAACCTACACCTAAAGAATAGAATAATTGAGAGAAGTTATCAAATTGCATTTGGTAAGGTTTTTATTTCGGATTGTACTAAGAAACTTATAATTCACGTTTTGCAAATTGAAGATAAAGGTACTACATACATTTTAATGTATTGTCAGCACAAAATTATATTATTCAATGAATTAGACAATTTTATCAAACATAATTACTATATATAGTACATATATTAAAATAGATATTTATTTAGTGTGTGCATCTTGAGATTTGTGACTTGTAGTCTAGTTTGCAGAATTTAAATATATGTACATAATTAAATAATGTGTATCTAACATATGTATCATGCACACATCATTCTAGTTAATGGTAATTTTAGAAATTATACATGACTAGGTGTTGAATTCGTAATATCATTTATGGAAGTAAATTTCATTAAATTATCATCTGCTTTAATCTAGAATTAGCTTTGTTATTAATTAAGAAGCAAAAGAGATTAGAAATATTAAATATTTGGATTGCAATAATCCTTCAGTTGCACAAGAACTGATATTTTTTGAGAAAAACCAAATTACTTTCTATAAATCAAACCATTAATATAATATAATAATTTTTTCTAATTTAATTGAAAACAACAAAGTCGGTTGATTCTTTGTCATCGATTCGCAGATGAAAATATTATTAATTCTGGTAATCACTCAAATGGCATTTTAAATGTTAGGTTGGTAAACGAAAAACTGTATATAATAATTAACAAAACTGAATTCATGCAATATATATATATATATATATATATATATATAATACTTTTCAACTGCAACTTGTATCTTTTATATATTATTGTATACATTACATAAAGCTAAGCATGTGGATTTGTTAATTAAATATATAT
>CABFPE010000071.1:135753-152300 GCA_900660155.1 Hofstenia miamia | reverse complement strand
GCCATTCTAACGGCCATTTTAAGGTACCCTTATAGTATTTGGTGTAAATAAAAAGTTTGTAAAGAATTAGTTCCGATGTGCTCCAGACAGTGGCCTACCAGCAATATTGAATTAGGGGAGACAACAGAGGGGCCAAAATATTTGAGGTGGGGCCCAGTTAAAATTTCATATATGTATAAATTACATATATAAATTATATATATACTGTATATATGTATATATATGTAGATGTAATATATATATATATATATATGCAAAGATCAATATTCGAAATCACGGCTAATTTTTTAAAGATATTACTTCTACATTATTATTTTTAAATTTTTTTATTGGAAAATTGCGAAAAGGACTTTCTTAAATTTTCGAAACTAAAATATCTAAGTATTTCATTATTTCTTCGGAAGAACTAATCAACTCTGATTATTTACTGGTAAAATACGAGTACAATCTATTGGAAAAGTTATCTAAACATAAATTTCAGGTATTATGGAATTATTAGAAATCAGAATGTCATTCTATCTGCTATTTTGAATAAAGTCTAATATTTGATTATTAATGTTTTTATTATTTTATTTATATGCAACTAACAATATTTACGTGCATTTTTATAAATATATTACCGTGTTCATTGGCCAATGCTCTTTGTAAGTCAATGAATGCATTTCCATGATCACCAAAAATGCAGATGAGAATAAATATATACTGTAACGAAACTAGAAACGTTACTAAATGCTTTCGAACTGAAGTCATTCTGAATACTGATTATGAAAATGAATTGTCAATTCTAATTGGTTAAACACATTTACGTCATGAATTAATTGCAATTATTTATCAAATCAGACTTCCCCTTCTGAACATCTTTTATAACAAAGTAAATATAATTTAATGTATTCTGACGACAAGATATTATACGTCAAAGTGTCATCTTTTTGACTTATCAAAAGGTGTAAAAATACTTCACCCAAGTAATGCATCATTACGTCTTTCGTATTATTTTTAAAAGTATTATTAATAAAGTTTAACCTTATGCCACATCTCTTGTTTAAGTTTATAAATACCACAAATATCAATGGTGTATCAAGTTTTCCATTGGTGGGTATAGCTAAATTTTACAAAAAATTATAACAATTAGCTTATGTATGCTCATTTTTATGGTGAAATTATGGTGAAAACCAAAATGATCATAACATTGTTTAAAAGGTTTGCTTTGATTTGCATTTTGCCTTTCATTAAATCTAAATGCTTGATATTTCAGGCAGGTTTAGCGCCCTGTGTTGTCCACTATACACGATACACGATAAAGCACACGAGTATTTTACTTTAAATACCGTAACATTAACGAAATACTTTTAAAATCGTAATTCTTTCAATATCTGCCAACTCGGGCCCATTTTAACGGCTGTTCTCAGTATCGTGTCTCAAATACAGAAACAGGAGGAATCGACTTATTCCGGAAAATTTAGAAATATTGGTTAAATTTACTTATCTATATTTCTCCTAAAATTGCTTTTAATTTAAAAAATTGAAGATAACCATGTTTTCTTTTTTGACATAGATTAACGAAACTTTACGAATACATTAAATATATACAACAAAATAATAAATATTTACACTTTAGAGTATTTCATAATATACTAACAACAATACACAAACATTTCAATACATGACAACACACTGGTTTGGGGTTAACATAGTAGCAGATGTAGCACATTGTATAGGCCCCATCCTAGGTTGTTTTTGTATAATGCAGATCAAATTTATAAAATATTCAATTGTTTTCCGGTTTTTAGCTGTACATCACTGAACATGGGTTAATTTTTGTCTGAAAAATGTTTATTAGGCTGTGGCATTTTGGACAGTAGTGAAATCGTTAGAATGATTTTAGAACTTTTGAATTTCAAATTTAAAAACTTCCTCAAACAAATATTGACAAGGAGCAACAGTGCACGAAGATGTAACTTAACAATTGGAATATTGCAATGTGAGCGCATACAACATATAGCAGAAAAACACACTTAACGGAATCTCAGTTTGTGATCACGTGTCCTCTCTTAAGTTCTACAAAATTAATTTCAAGACCTAGTAGACTAAGCATATGCTTAAGCAGACGAACATTAAATTTTGCCTATAATGTAACTTTTGTAATTTTCAATTAAAATGCGGTTTTATAAAGTGCACAAAACAAAAGTTCAATGTAAGCGTTAGTTGATAATAAGTATATTTTTCATTATTAATAAGCTTTGAATAATATTGTTAGAATATTACGTTTTTTTGCTTTATAATTTTAATTAATTCGAAGAAGCGATCTTATAAATATATGAATATATTATTAATTATATTAACAATAAAGATTCTTGGAGACAATCGTGTTTCTCAAAAGTTTGTAAATAATTTAAAGACTGCGTGCAGTTTTGTCATAGCGTTTAGAAACTGGGGAATGCGATTTATCAGAGCTCACATGAAGGGAATTTAGTTTTCTACAAGTGAAATTTAATTCTGATCGCATTATATACCATTTTCAGAGCGATATCGGACACTACCTATCTTTAATAATAGTAAACTTATTATTCCGTAACTAATTTGAGAAAAACCACTATCCGAACTTGTGGTCGCCGAGGTCTCCTGATCTCACTTCGCTTGACTGCTGCTTTGGGCATGTTGAAAACTCAAGTTTTAACCCGGGGAAGACCACAGAATCTCGAGACCTTCAAAGAGTGAATCATGGAAACTGCTGAAGACGTGCAATAAGATGAGATCTCCAGTGCAGTCCAGGACTTGGTCTACTGGTGTGAACTTGTTAGAGACCTCAACGGTGATACTTTAGAACGTTTGCGATAATTATTTCTTGATATTGTACAGTTTGTGGTGATTGTTTGTTATTGAGTAACTATATATATATATATAGTTTATAATCCTAATACTTTGAACATTTTTAAGTAACTTGTTATTGTGATATTTCTTGACAAACATTGCTGTCATTTTCAAACGTTTGCAGAAATGTTCTCGAGATTTTCATTTAACGATTCACATCTTCAAAATATATTAAAATTTGATGGATGTCTATTTAACAAAGTTTTCTTAGTTGATTTAATACATATTGCTTCTGCGATTTTGGTATCACGATGTCTTATTAGTATGTTACAATTTTTCAGCTCCATGTATATTTTTCACATCCATGTATATCTATTTCGGAATGTAGATGCCCTCTTATATGTTTCTTTGCCCGAGTTTTTAAATGCCTTCTGGTCTCGCCAATGAATGAGCTTGAACATTCATCACAGGCGAATGTATAAACGATATTAGGACGATGAAATGAGCATATGATCTTTATTAGAGAACATTTCCACTGTATGTTTTGCGTAAAGTACTCGACAAATTGTCGAAGTTTACAGTTCTGTATTGTTTTCTTCAGTTGTGGTTTTATAAATGGTAACTTCCAGTATACTTTTTTTTATCTTGTTTATGTGTAGTACTTAACCTTAAACAGCCTAATGATTTTAAAAAAACTTTCATGATCATATAAAAAAATTTTAAACGTTTGTAGCTCAAAAACTATTACTGGTGTGCTCAATCTGAAAGCACCGCATGATAGAGGAGACTCTTCTATTTTTTCGCTCTAAATCCGCGCGCTGGCCTTGTCCTTTTAAAGCCTTCGGCCCCGCGACTTCTGACTTTGCTCATAGCAGGCCTCAATGGGCTTGGAATATCTTTACACACATTAAAAAACAGTTCTTTGTTTTCTCCAGAGGCTCAAAACATTCTAAATACATTAACACTAAGTATGGAATGAGTTTAAATCTTTTTCAAAAATTCAAAAATTTCTAAGAAAACTTGTTAATCTATTCAATAATCTCTGCCACAGCAATAAGCTTTAATAGAAAATTTCAACATTGCATTAATGTAGTTCCCCTATAGACCTATCCATGTCCTAAGATTTTCAAATTTGGAAATAAGCTTGGAGAAAATTCTTTGTAAATTTGGAAAAACGTTTTGTCCTTTAAAACGGACGCTAGGCTGTTTAAGGTTAAATATTGTGCATTGGATGAATATTTCTTATCAATAATCTTACGAATTAGTTTTTGTGGACATTCATTATTTTTGAGAACTTTCATGATTTTATCCAAACTTTCTGTTAAGCTTTTGTAATTTGAGCAAGATTCATATATTTGATTGCCTAAGCACGAAATTGTTTGAATTTTATGATTCTCATCCCAATTCGAACACAATGGTTGAAGTCGGTTGAAATGTCATTCATGTGCTTAGTTAATGTAACATCAAAAAAATGTACAATATTTTCTTTTTTATATTCTATTGTCAATTTAATTTCAGCTACATACTCATTCAAATTTTTTAGGAAATTTATGGGCGCTTCTTATGAGCAAAATCCTGCAAAGATGTCATCAACATATCTACAATATATTAGAGGATTACAGTAGTTAAGATCAAGGCAAGGAGGCCCCATTGGGACACCCTGAAGTTCTCGTAACACCCCATTACTATTTACCACATGGAAATGAAGTGATTCTATTGGACGCCATCTAGCGATGAAATATTTTTGACAAAACTAAAATGAGCAAATTATTTTTTTAGACAATTTGTTCAGACTAAAGTGAGAATCTTTGATTTTTAGCATTTAGGCAAACTGATATTTTTGATGAAAAATTTCACTTAGGGTGTGTTTGTTGTAAAAATGTTTAAACATGCAACACCATATCCTTAAGGAAACCAATTCATAGATCTAAAACCCAAATAAATGATGTGTTATTTGCATTAGAGCATGTTTCCAAGTGCGTTAATATTGATCAAAACAAATATGCAAGAGGTGGAAAACAGCAATTTCTTTAGCAAACTGTGTATAAATTGTAAAAGCATACATTACACAATGACTCTGAGCAACAAAGTTCAGCATTGTACAATCTTCANTTACCAAACACGTTTTTGTTTTAAAACGATTTTTATGTTATTGTTTATTCGCCTATATATGTTGATGTAATATTTTTATTTTCATGAAACACGTTTCTGTTTTAAAACGATTTTTATATGTTAATGATTTATTTTATTCGCCTATATACGTAATGTAATATTTCTATGTTACCAAACACGTTTTTGTTTTAAAACGATTTTTATATTGTTATTGTTTATTTTTTTCGCCTATATACGTGATGTAATATTTTTATTTTCACGAAACACGCTTTTTGTTTTAAAACAATTTTTATGTGTTAATGGTTTACTCACCTATATGTGTTAATGTAATATCTATTTTCACTAACTGAGCTTACATTTTTACAAATTATATAGTACTTGGGTGTTATCAAATGTCACTAGATATTTTATTTTGGAATTGTTATTATCGTTTTCATTGCCCATGGTTTAGGTCCGTGGTAACAATAGGCCTCCTGGGGAAAGCCAGCCACATTAAATAAATGGCTTAACGCATTTCTGGCGGCCACCTCCTGGGTGAATGTGGAAGTGCCGTCATATTTTAGAATGAAGATGGAAACTTGAAGATTGTACAATGCTGAACTTCATAACTCAAAGCCATTGTGTAATGTATGCTTTTACAATTTATACACAGTTTGCTAAAGAAATTGCTGTTTTCCACCTCTTGCATATTTGTTTTGATCAATATTAACGCACTTGGAAACATGCTCTAATGCAAATAACACATCATTTATTTGGGTTTTAGATCTATGAATTGGTTCCTTAAGACCATGGTGTTGCATGTTTAAACATTTTTACAACAAACACACCCTAAGTGAAATTTTTCATCAAAAATATCAGTTTGCCTAAATGCTAAAAATCAAAGATTCTCACTTTAGTCTGAACAAATTGTCTAAAAAAATAATTTGCTCATTTTAGTTTTGTCAAAAATATTTCATCGCTAGATGGCGTCCAATAGAATCACTTCATTTCCATGTGGTAAATAGTAATGGGGTGTTACGAGAACTTCAGGGTGTCCCAATGGGGCCTCCTTGCCTTGATCTTAACTACTGATTACTTTCTTTAAAATTTTCAAATTTGCTCTCAATTAGATGCTTTGCAAAGTTTGCAAATGTTTACCTCATTGGCATTCCCTCTACTTGCTTATATATTTCTCCACTAGATGAAAAATGTATGGATTTACAAGCTATTTGTAGCAGCTTCTTTAGCGTACAATGTGACGTGTTTATTTGATCTTCTGGAATGCTGTTCATAATATGATCTATTGTTTTGCTAATTGGGAGTTCGTGAACAATGACGTGATGTCCTAACTTACTAGATGAATGTCTTTATTAAATAGTTTTTTCAATGAATTAAGTTATTTTATTAAATCAGTTGTATTTTTTATTATATACTTGGTTAGTAGAAAAGGTTTTATAATATATCGAAACACTTATGAAGAGGATATGCTTGGTTGTTTATTATGATAACAATAGGTCTATATGGTGGCTTTTCTAAATTTTCATGGATTTTGGTTATACCATACATTCTTGCAGGTGTGTAACCAATGCTTTTCATATCTTTATGCATGTTCTCAGATATACTACCATCATTTTCAAGAATAAGAGTTGACTATTGAAATTTTCTTTCTCTCGAAAGAATACATTTTTGTATATTTTTTATCTTTAGATTTCTTAAAATGTGCAAATTTGCTCTCGTTTTGATCCATTGCAAAGTTTGCTAATTATATATATGTATATATATTCAATTTACATTGAATATATGTATATATATATTCAATGTAAATTTGAGGCAATTCGAATTAGTATTCGTAAATAATCTATATTTCTTGATGACTTTGCTCTCTTATGCTTAATTTATTGATTTTTGCGTAGGAATTGGAGCAAGACCAGTAAGAATATTGCTGATAGCGGAAATTAAATTAAGATGGTTAGCAGACAATTGAACCTGTCTTTTCCGTTATTATGTACAGAAACAATTTCAACATATATAAATCACAATGCAGAAATTTCTCATTTGCAAAAATTTCTTGAATGCTTATTGATGTACCTTTCTAGTATGTATTAAAAATATTTAAGTACTTTGAATTTTTTAATATTCTATTCAAGGCAGAAGAAGTCTAAAACTATTTTTGTTAAACTTGATAACAATAGTTACTATAACAATTAATTAACAATAAAACTTATAATTTAATATATAAATTGATTTTATGGCATTGGAAATTTAAATTATTTCTAAGGCATATTCTGAAATAAAAATTGATAATTGAAGATCATATTTTGTCGGCGTTAGATAGTAAAAAAAATGCAAACTTTGATTTTGTTCAGATTGGGTCGAAAAAACCGACTAAGTGCAATTTAATAATTAGGTTGTAAGAACAGATTGAGTGAAAAGCTTTTGAAAATTTGGGGCATCAATAGCAAGGTAATGCATTTTTGCAGTTGATTTGTATCCTTACTTTTATGTAAGAAATTTATAAATTATTAGTTTCTACTTTAAATAAATAATGTTTTGCACGATTTTGCTATCTGTTTAATATTGGTGAAATACAGGGTAAATTAGAATTAATGCAACTCTTTTCATAATATTTTGCTAAAAATAGGTGCGTTACTTCTGAGTCTCCCTGTATGTNGTGATGATCATATTATTCTAGGGGTTACTGCCTTGATTGCAGTTTTCTTTGCACTGCCTTTCTTTTGGTTTGTCTTCCATTTTTGATCACAATTCTGGGATCCTGTTAAAGTGCTTTGGTTTGGTTTCAGGTAATTCTCTCTCTTAACTAGTTGATTTTTCATGTAACTGTCTGTTGCTTACTTTCACTTTCACTTGTAGCTGTTGTTGTTATGTGTGGGTAGTTCCACTGAATGTTTCTTTTTAGGAATTGCTGTTCTTGGCTGTCACAGTCACCATGTAACATCCTCTACCAGGCATCATTACTGTTTATCTCTTGCTACTGAATAGCACTAGTCATGTTTATGTGGGTAGGGATTTACCTGATTATCTACTGCTTGGCTTTTATCTCTGTTAACATAATGTAAATAGGTGTAAGCAGTTACTATTTAGGTGATAAAGACATGCAGTAGTTTCTCCAGTGATCAACATTGGGCATCTGCCCAAAGCTGATCTCCACATCCAGTTTCACCAATTCCTTTGATGTTCCATTTGACNACAGTGGGCATCTGCCCAAAGCTGATCTCCACATTCAGTTTCACCAACTCCTTCAATATTCCATTCAATCAAGTTCCACACCTCAGCTCATCAATACAATTTATGTGTACCTTATCCTAGCTCAGTGCATACTCAAAGCATGACACAATTCGACTTAATCTCTAATTTGCAAAAGTGTTTTATCTGCTCACAACCTGACTTGTTACTAACTGCTCATTTGATATTACATGTAGCCATTACCAAAATATATTGGCGTTTCTAAACATATTAGTTTCAACCAGTTTCCTAACCTACATTTATAAATTAATTCATGTATGGTCACTTTATTGGTCATTTATTGGTCACTAATTTGGATCTAAAATAATATTAATATATTTCCTAAGTTCCAGTCATCCAACCATTTGTTCATAGATAATTATTTTAATAAATGTAGTAAGTGATCACTAGTTGACTAATCAAGAGAAAAAACCCTATACCTAACTTATGTGCACTTTCATGTATCTGGCACAGGGACCCTTGAATCATTCTCTGTGNCTATCTGTTTAATATTGGTGAAATACAGGGTAAATTAGAATTAATGCAACTCTTTTCATAATATTTTGCTAAAAATAGGTGCGTTACTTCTGAGTCTCCCTGTATGTATTAAGACAACCAGGCAGAAAATTACTTTGTAAACTAGATCATTTACATTTAAAGTATGCACATATACTTGACCGACTTACAAAAATCTTTTTGATAGAACTGGGAATCGCAAAGATTTTATTAGTAATCAATAGGGACTCTAAATATAAATTTCCGCCAAGTTTTAATAATTTTGACGTTGGCTACATTTTCCAAAAATCACCACTTATCCCTGTTTTTGTGGTATTCTATGTCAGCTGATTTTTTTGAACACAGCATTTTAAGTGCAAAAGTAACTCAGTGGGCATAGATTTATATGATCACTATAATTTGGGAGTGCAATTTCTAAAGTTTGCATTTTAGAAAACCATTTTTTATTACTAGTCCAAAAATATTGCATTTTTTGAAAAAACGAAAGGATTCATGTAAAAGTATACGATATCTATAGGCAGTAAATTTTAATATAAAGAGTTTTTCTATGAGGCAATGTACATTCAATTTTCCTAACTTCATTTTGTATTATGCCTATTTCTAAGTTTTGAATTTATTAATGTGGTAGGTCCACGGGAACCTCGGTAAACAAGTCTAAATTCGATTGTCATTCGAATATCATGTATGTGTGAGTACGTAGTAAGCCTGCTTTATATAGGTTTGATCTGATCAAATTGATCATAGCATCATTAGAATTCTAAAACTATTATAACGCTTATTAGAAATTTTTCGAGATATTAAGAAAGTTACATAGTTTTAATAAATTTATTAACTAACAACATTATCTTAAATGATTCTTCAAAATAGAAAAAAATAAATTGCGTAGATGTTTACTCAATATTCAGTATTAAGTCTAAACAGAGTGGCGTAGCAACAGAAGCATGCGTTCGAAATCTTCTCCCCTTTTAGTAAAAAACTATATGCACTGTTTTAATATATTTACTTTGTCAATAATCACCTTAAAAAAGTCCAATTTAAAATAAAGAGATGCATGAACAACTTAATATACGGCTGTGTATAGTGCATTTAAGTCCAGAAATTAAGAAGCACAAATTATTAATTTAGTAAGGGTTTCTTTTAAGCATAAACATTACACAACATTTAAAATTTCGAAATGCTATTACGCATGTTTCATCCTTTTTCAAAATTAAGCTGTGATAATTATAGGACAATACTTAGTAATGATAAGGACTTATGTTAATGTAGACTTTTCTTATATCGAATCCTTATCGAGAGGAAAATTGTTAAAATCAATTTGATCATAGTATAATTTTCCAAGCTCTTGCATTGAAGTGCTAGAAGTTACACGACAAGATTTTCTACATTGTTGCTTCAAAGCTAGAGAGATATTGTTCTGATCTTTTGAAGAATCATCGCATGTTCTGCACACCTAAAGTCTGGAATGCAATGTGTTATCAATATAAAATTAAATGGGAAGAAAATTGGAACAAAGACATTCGTGAAGATCAAGTCGCTCGCATTTAAGAAGGGGCAGTGATTTGAATGTATAGCATTTCTACAGTTATACATATACATTTTTATTCTATTCTGATTTCATAGTTATGTGAACAAGTTTTTTACAAAATTTCGTTATATTTATTTTTTTTAAATTTTGCTCTTAATTTCTCCCTCTTAAGTGCAACATATCTGGCCGTATATTAAATTGACATTACAAAACAGTATAATATACAAAAAATTTACGTTTGGAGATTTTAATGAAGAAAAGTTCATTAAGATTTCGTTGAATTCTAGAGATTTCTTATTGAATCAATATTATTTTTGCGTAACATTTTTGTGCGACAAATTTTGGTGTCTCTCTTTGAATACTGTCCGGGCCCTGGGCCCCTTATACCGACCTTGCTAACTCCTTCTACAAATGGTGTGAAAAGTCGTCAAGCGCAACACAGTTTTAGAATGTATTATATTATTGCCAACAATCAGAAAAAACTTGAGATATTTTAACTTTTTAAAATATTGAATTTAGATATATAAAATTTAGTTAATTTGCATGTTGTTGCTTATGGGTTTCAATTAGATATTGTGATATCCCTTTATAACTATAACGATTTTATTAACGAGTTACATTTGCTTTGTGATTTCCGTTGATTATCAAAGAAAACTCATAAATACTTCAAATTTTCTATATGGTCTATATTAGATGGTTGAAATGTATTTTGTAGACTTTATTAATTTCCAAATACTTAGAATATATTTAATGAACGGCTATTTCTTCAAAGAAAATATACAGTTATATTTCAAAAGGCTTTAGACACCTAGAACCTGCGTTTGTAGTGCACTAGGTGTCTTAAACCATTTCCAAATACAACAACGTTTGTAAAAAATTACGAATTGAACAAAATCGAATTTAATCATGTCTGCGGTCGGTCGTGCAAAATTGAAACACAAACTGAATTATAAATTTTATATTTGTGCTGTGCTGATTATGCAAGAAGTTAAAATTTTAAGGTAGAAATTCCCCTTAAATTGTGAATTTAGAGAGAAAAAGTATTAAAAAAATTTTTTAATATTAGGTACTTTAGGTATTATACTTTAACATAACATTTCATGTTAGCCTACAAAAACGCTAATTCTTGAGAAACTAAGATTTCAAGAGGCCTATTTTTAAAAATTTCGCCTTAGCAACATCCTAGCAATGTGTTTTCCTTCCAAATTTATACGATTATTTCCCTCACAAAGAATTTTTTTTTATATTCAACTTTTGATGTATGTTATTTAATGCACTGCTGAGAAATCCCTTTGTGAGTGGTGCATTGTTGAGCTGATAAAACCTATATTCAAGGACCTAAGTAATCCGGACTTGATGCAAAATGTCAACGAATGCCTGAATGGGATGATCTGGGATAGATGTCCAAAGTTTGTGTATGTAGAGCAAGAAACTGTGGCTCTTGCCACCTACCTGGCAGTCTTAAAATTTAATGATGGTGACATTTCTTTTTTGAAATTATTTTCTGACCTGGATAGGGCAGAAGTGTAATGAAGCATCAGTAGTTATTGCAGTTGCAAAATCTCTGTATTGCATTAATAATTATTCACACACTGATGGCACAAGTCTGTTTGACGCCATCCCGATGAAATTCTAGAAAATGTAATGAGTGCAATTTTACGTTTAATACCTCAAGTAGTAGCTACGGCAGATGATTTCGTAGGATTTTAAAAATAATTGTTTAAATCCAGAAAAAATTTTTTTTCTTTAATAACAAAGTTTATCTTATTGCAAGTGCTGCATATAGCATTTGATGCATTTATTTAGTTTATGTCTTCACAGATGCATCAATACAATGCAGAATTCGACCTAGAAAATTTCTAGAGGGGGCTGACTTAAATATTTTTTACTAATGCTAACTATAATTTGCAAGATATACAAAATCTATTAATACATTGCAAAAAATGCAATGATTTTTACGGTTATCTACAAAAATTTACGGTTTATGTTTCTTTTTAAAAAGCATTTATCTTATGAAAACAAATAAGATCGCTCATGCTACAAGGCTAAAGAAACAAACTCCATTAATTTTGAAATATAACTTTGCATTTCTACAATCTCTTTTTGACCTTGCCAATTTTTGCTTGAATCTGACTATTTGGAACTCCAAGAGTAGCAGTGCAAAATGAATTATGATTAAAACTTAGGAAAATCTTGAAGACCTAAAGATTTACATGAAACTTAAGAGAAAATAATTCTACTTACTAGTGAGCAAAGATCTCGATAGAAGAGGTTGTGTGAACGTCCAGTTTAAAAATAACAGGCTTGAGAATGTATTCATTTTAGTGAAATAATGTCGCATACCATTTCAAAACCTTGACACTTTAAATGATTAAACTCAAAAGTAGGAATAACAGAAGATTATCTATCTCTGAAAAACATATATAAATTTAACCTACCTAATTTATGTTATTATTCGGATTAAGACGTAGGTCGTGCATCCAGGTAGGAAAATAAATGTGCGTATATTCCTCTTTTTTGGAGTGCCTACAATGGCCCAATTTCGTTTTGGTATGTTTCATATAGAGATTCGAGTTGTTGAGCTCGCTATAAAAAGAGTAAAGAGCCATATTTTCTATGTTCACACTGCATTTAGTAAATTGCTTACTCTACACTTACTGAGCTAAGATCATTTATTGCTTCATATATTACACTATATGTACTAGCATGTCCTCAGCATTATGTTACATCCAAACATCGTCTAATGGTACCAGGGTTGCATATGGAAATGGAAGTCATTTTATAGAATGGAAATGTAATTTCAAAAAAAAATGAAATGCTCAACAAAGTTTACAAAGGCATTACACTAACCAAAATTAGTTTGTACTACACAAAGCGTTGAGCACTTCCCCCTAAATAGGAGAAGACTTGTTCAAACTATCAGGCTCAACAGACTTACAGAGGTCTTTCATTTGTGTAATTTTTGCATAACAATTGTATACAAGAGAATTCAAAAGAGCAGTGTGATCACATAGGCAAAATTTTGATAATGTCAAATGATATTGGTTAAATAGTTGTTCTTTTCCTTTGCGTAATAACTAAGTTTAAAAATGAATTTTGGATTTTTGATGTTTATCTTTGTAACAGTGAATTTTCTAGAGCTTTGATTGAATAAACATTAAAGTATTCAATTCTGTACATTTTAACAACTTTGTAAAGTAATGCTACAATATAGAATTTGATTAATTGTTTTAAGAAAATGTCAGGTTTCTGAAATTGATTTTTTTTATTACTAGAAGTTCTTTGTGTTATCAAAGGTGTTTTGTTTTTACAAAAATTGATACTAGAACGCGAATTCATTATGCAGAACTAGTTGGCATTATTAGAGAATTCAATTTTTTTATTTTTCTCTAGTGGAATTTCAGATTACAAGCATTCGTATGTATGCGCACATCGTAACACAAGTGTATCAAGAGAAATCGATTTGCCTCAGTCCAAAAACTACAGAATTTGGGCATTTAACCCTATTTTTACTGGGTGAGGGTGCAAAATAAATTGTACTCACAAACACATAGGTATATCTTAAAGAAAATCAATATTATGATTCAGTGAAGGCGCACGGCAATTCTTCATCGCAAGAAATTTAGTTTTACCTATTTCCTAAGAAATTGGGTCAATATCTAAACCCAAAAAATTTCTATGCACTTTTTATCAGATGGTATAATCCCCATGAATCATTTTTGTTACAATTTGGGTGGCACACAAAGAATAAAAATATTTTTATCACAGTCACCTGCAAAAAAGTAGAACATAGTTGCAACGATTCATTATATCTGTATGATCTTATAAGAAATAGCCTATTTTTCTATCCTCGTTTTGAAAAATACTGATGTCAGCAAAAAATATAGCTACAATATGCAATATCACTATGTGTGTATAATATTCTATGCTTCATTCCCCCTTTTACCAATAAACGACGCCTGCAAAGAAGCCAAATAAAAATAGAGTTAAAATATAGGGATTTGGAAAAAATCTGCAAACATTGGAAATAATTTAGCATGTTATATTAAAAAATATACATTGAATTATTTAATGAAATATATAAGTTGAGAAGCGCAGATGAATAAGTTTTGCCCGACAATATGTGTAGTATACATTGATGTAGATGTTACATGTAGCAGCTATAAACATCGTTAATGTTGTCTTATATATAAAATTCTCTAGCACTGTTTTGTCGATATACGAACACTTGTGGCTAATAGCATTACGTGCTTTTTATATGAAAACAAATGTCATATATCTTAAAACCTTTAATGCGAAATTTGATACGTTTTTGTGAATAGCTCTTTTATCGAACATGAAATTCATTTATTAATGAGTTTTTTATAGTTAATAAACTTGAACATTTAACCAAATAGGTTTCAACAGCTGCTATTTATAAAGGGCAATCTCACTTCCTGCCCATCAATTTTGATCAGATACTATCCCACGCATTTAATCAATTTTCCAATTTAGCAGATGTAAAAGATAGAATTAATTTAAAATTCTATGTAAGTATTTATATTTAGCAAATTCCCTGTATGACATAGTTTTTCCAACATTTAAAATTATATTTTGATCAGAATATAAAAGAGTTTTTTTTAATGCACTAATTATATCTTCATACTTGATTGTATACAACAATTTATCATCAGCATATTTGTCCACATTATTTTATTATCAAACTTGATGTCTTTTACATTAAACTATTAATGATGATAAATTGAGATGCTATTTGGTAAAATCTTGCACATCGTTGTTTAATTACCTTTATTGATGAAATAACAAAGATTTATATTAATTTTAGTTGCTTGTGCTTTGCATCCTTAATTATACATAGAAAATTATTCTCGGGGAAGTGACGGTGGGCAACAGATATTAACAAACACAAAACTGCTAAAACTTCTATTTACAACAAATTGCTCTTGCTTATATACAAATTAATATCAACATATGTACAATTTACATGCCAAAACGAAAACATTTGGCTGGCCGATGCAACAACCAGCACGGAATCTACATCATTAATAGGATGTTGTGATCAATCGATTTGAATGTTTTTGATAAATCTGGAGATATAAATACATTTCGTCATTTTGCCAATACCGGTATACCTTCGCCAATAATGAATTCATCATTTCTTGAAAATTCTTTCTAGATCTAAATTGTAATGAAACAAAAAAATTATTTTTTCAATATAGTTATTTACTATAATATTTCTTCAAATATTTTACCAAATATTGTGATACTGAAATCGGGCAATGTATAACTGATTAATATCCTTTATATGACTTTTTCTGTACAAGTATCCTTCTTTTATACTTCCGGATAGTTTTAATAACAATTTATAGAATGATTCAGTTGCCCTTAAACCAAATTGATCTTGATACACATGTAAAATTCGATTGCTGAAAATTTTATATATTCTAATGTTCTGCTGCAAAGCTGTCTTGAGGTTTGTACTATATATATTTCTACTCAGGCGTAGGAAATTTAGTATACAAATCTAACGAGATTTATAATGGCCACCCCGCTGGCCCCCTTCTCTCACTAAAAAATTGGTCGAATGAATTTTGATGTTCATACCAATTGACTCTGAATCAATTATATTCACTTAATATATCCGAGGTCTTTGAAAAATTTAGTGATTGACATGTTGTCCATTCTTATAACCTAAGGTGGAGCCCGTATTGGGTATGAACAAAGGCGAACAGGTACGGGCACGGACACGATATACGGGCTCTAAATGGAGCTGATTGCTTGTCGTTATTTGAAGATGCTAATTTTTAAATCCATTTGTTTGAATTACATTAAACTTATTAAATTTTATTAAATTTTCTATCTATTCTATATATCGATTTCTGAATATGTAGTTCATGAAAGACTAAACTTCATGTAGATTTCCAACAGAAATTACAAAATAGCACATAATATATTACACTAAGCCCTCAATAACATTGATACTGTGTTGATAAAATTATCGTACTTATGTACGTTATTTTTTAACATAAGAATCGTAAGTTGTGAACTTCAGAAGACGTTCCATATTGTTTAAATTGAATTAATCTAAGGTATCTATTTATTTTGAAAGGTCTTACAAACAGGGTGGTATCCTCATGTGATAACCAAGACTTCGTTTCCAGTAAAAGACTAAATCAGTAGACCAATGACGTGGCCATGGGCAAAGATCTAATCAATAAATATTGATGAAGTTTACCTTCCATTGTGAAGTTATTTTAGAGCAGAATGGTTCACATATTTACTGTAGAAATATGATAATACCGATGTTTATTAGTCATTATTTTGTATTTTGTTTCTCTTAAATTAAAAAATATATATATAT
>CABFPE010000071.1:105418-120473 GCA_900660155.1 Hofstenia miamia | reverse complement strand
TCTTTGACATAATTGTTTATTTAATAGATTCTCCTTAGTTTCTTTTTTAAAATCATAAAATTTGTATTTACCACCATATTATTTTAGTTTGTACTGACGATGAGTGGAGACACTCGAAACATGTCTACATAAAATATTTCTTGTTTTTTACAATGAATAGTTTAAGCACACTTTGTACACAATATATATATATATATATATAAATATTTCTACACGTCTCCCAATCAATGTCAAAATAGGCGAATATCGATACATGCGAATTTGGAATTTCCAGAAAAGTTCAATTTTTAATTCACACTAAGTGTATACGTTCTAATTGAAACAAGAATGTAATAAAAATATGCAAGCAATAATAAACATTGACCATTGATCTGCAATATCCTAATACAGCTACAAATTCAAAGAAGAAAACGTAAGACTACATTATTATTTCATAAACAACTAAAATACATGTGATTTGTATGAGTCTATATTACAATAATAACTTCCACGTCGTCCGTTTCGGGGAATTTATTGCGAAATAAAAGCAAACGCCGGGGATATTTAGTAATCGGATTCTTGGCGAATTGACGATATGTGCGATCTCGATATATGCGATTTTTTAAGCATATTTTAAGTGTAAAATGCATAAGAGCGCAATAGACATGTCGATAAAAATTAATTGACGATATATATGTGTATACAAAAAATATTTATTCAAACGATAACGTGAAAACTTTTTCATAACTGATGTGAAATTAATGTCGTAATAACATAAATGTAGTCCTAAGTTCGTATGATAAAACTAACATTTAGAAATCAAAGCAATTATTCTTAAAGTATTTAAAGGCTAAGTGCCGCCACTCTTTCACGAGAATACGATAGAGTGACATTTCTATTATTAAAGGAGGTGCCACTCGTTGGGCTTTTGCGCTAGGTTAAAACACTTAAGTTAAATGCACTCTGTGGCATTTGTTCCCGCGCGAGATAATTGCAAGATAATTACTCTCTGAGCATGTGCAGGGGAATGAGTTCATCGTGTGGCATGCCAAAGAGCACTTAACATAGTTCATTTGACTCGGGACAAAGCCCATCGTGTGGCACCCTCTTAAAGTGGATGTTACACAGAATGCATTTAACTTGAGTTTTTGTTCTTGTGCAAAAGCCCATTGTGTAACATTTACTTAACTCTTTAGTCTTTAATGAGGAAATCAATACCTTAATTACTTCAAAATGACCAGCAAATGCAGCACGATAAAGCGGAGTGCGATCAAATTGCCCTCTAAATATGAACTATTTCGAAACTTGTTTCAAATGTTGCTATAATATAAGTTATCTTCCGATGAAAATATTACTATATTTTGTCCAATACCCAATCACTGATTTCAATAGTGATTCAAACGAATATATGCAATAATGGGACAATTAAGCAGAGCGCAACTTCACCATTGACCTTGGCGGACTTATATGGCGTGGTAATTGTGTAGTTTGATCGTCTATCTCTGAGGTCATTGCAATATATTATGTTTTGTTGTAATATTTGTTTACAAACGAAATTAAGTTGTAATCTTTATTATATATTTCACAATTGTTTTTAAAATATTTTGGATTTACAAACATTTACCTGCTAATATGGGAGGCTGATAAACGTTACCTCCTGGAAAGTTGAAGGGTATGGTGCATTAATATGCTAAGTGACATTTTTGAAAATTTTGAGTTAAGTATATTTTAATTGGGTCATGCTTTATGATATTAACACTATTTCACCAAAAAATTCGAATTGGTTTATGAGATCTCGGTGCTTAAACAAAAATTTCAGTACACGTTGATGTTAAGTGCACTTAACATATTGGTGCATAACATTTAAGATGATGGGTTCAGAGACATGTCCATCAAAAACCTGCTACGTGATCTCCGGAAATCCCCAAGAAAAGTCAGTGATCTAAAAAAAACTAATGCCTTTTAGTCCTCGTGTTCACCAACCATTCCACGCCTCGATTGTACCCGATTCTAATCTCAGTGACATTTAGGATGCTTTGATGAGTATTGATTCAAAGCCAGTTGCAAAAAACCGTTTTTGTTTTAAATTTTATGAAATATCGAAATCATATTCGCACTTAACATGTCTGATTTAACAAATGTTAGGTGCATTAACATGTTAAGTGCACTTGTGCACACATCGATCGGTTTCTATGAATTAATAATTTTGAATTACATCTTTTGAAATAATAATATAATTTACATAGAAAACCCTGAAGAAGAATCAATACCAAGATTCAAAAATAAATGATAGCAAACACCGCCAGACTTTCACATCAGTTTACTCAAAAATGGAAAAAATGTACTTAACAAGGCAATGCACCGAACACTTCAATTGCACGTTGTGAATTCCTCACCATAACGTGTAAATTAATAAGAATCAAGTCAAACGAGATAACGTTCACAATTGAAAACACATGACAATGCTGTACAAGAAACAATCGACGCTTGTATTTATCATAAAATATATAATTAATTTAACATTATGCGCAACAATTCGTTAAAAAATAAAATTGATTACGTTTTTAAAAGAAATATCTGTAAAACTAACTAAGAATAATATCGCAAAAAGCGACAATAATCAAAACAAGTGAAATTTCAGAGATTTAATTATAAAAAAAGCTCGCCAAAAAGTTTGAAAACTTTCAGCGTAGCTCTCTTTCTTTCAGCAATGTGAAATTCCACTATGCCAGCTGCATATTCACAAGTACACAGAGTTGCACTTTTTCACAGACAATGTCAACATTACATAATTTTTGCCTATATCCTATTGTTCAAATGTCAAATGTATCCAATAATAAAGATTGTTATCTACCAAAGTAATTAACAGTCTATCATAAATTATCACTATTAAACTAGAAAAGCACTCGGAGACCGCAGACCTCCGCCACGCAGCTTGTGTCCCCCAGATCAGCACCAAAATTTAATGGATTCCTCCTTGGGCGGAGACGCACCTGTTGTGAAAATTTGAGGTCAATCTATCTATTACTTTTTCCGTAAAGATGCTAACAGACAAACAAACCAACGCTACCAAAAACAAAACCTCCTTGGCGAAGGTAATAAAAACCACTTCAAACCATATGATACTAGAATTCATTCTATGCGCAAAATTTTTTTTTCACAAGTAGGAAAAATCTCAATTATTATCACAAGCTTTGTAAATTTCGTTTTTCTCAATTTATACAATTATGCAAATGAAACGATTTATTAATCACCACCTCTGGTACAAAAGATAAAATGAACAAATCACCAGGTATATTAATCATTTCCTAGTAATTTACGAGATTCCTTCAAAGCGTCATAGTATTTGGTCTTGTCTATGAATTTATCAAACATTAAATAGTATGTGTAAAGATATCTTTTCCTTCATTAATTAATTTCTAACTAGTAGAAAGCGAAAACAAACTATATTATATTTATTTACAACTCTTTCCACAATTTCCATATCATTGTTGTGGAAAAGTTTTTTATTTATCAAAAATTTGTAATTTTTGCCGAGTGCATTGACAGGTGTCTGCGAAAGCATATATTAAAATTTATTTTTCACAATTTTAAAAAATAATTTTGCTTGGAAAATTTATTTATTACAACTTTTACTTAAAAAAATTTAGAAGCAAAATGTTTGCAAATCGAAAATATATTAAACTCTAATGAAATTCTTGCATATAGAAAGAATTCAAAATTTCATAGGATTTTTTATTTAACGTCTATGTAATGTGTATAAAAAATTGTTTACATTTTGAACATAGGCTATAGATTGCAACTAAAAAAAGGAGTTCCAATTTCATGGGACTTTGAAAATTATGTATTTAACCACTATAATAAGAGTCAAGCAAATTTATTGCTAAAATAAACAAACAAACAAATAATAATAATAACATTAACATTAACTAGCCTATATTTGCTTGTAATTATACACAATACATATGACGCAATACAACTATGTAACACAAATATGTACAATCTACAAACTAGGCTACAATTTACAACGATAAAAATAATAAAAAAAACACGGTTAGGACACACACATATTTACAAATAAAAATTCTAAAACTATATGATTACATTATTTCGCCACACGTTTAGTCTCTTTGATGTTCCTACTATATATTGTTTGTTTAATAAGTTTTGTTTTAGTAGCTTTTTAAATTTAGTTAGGGATTCAGCAGTTCTTATATCCATAGGGAGACTGTTCCATGTAGAGATTGTCGAAACGGTATACGACTGCTCCCACAATGAATGCTTAGTTTGATGCTTTAATATACATTTATTTGTTCTAACGTTTATGGTGAATTTGTTGTTAACTAGATTTTGCGTGCTTTGGAAGTTGATTTGTTTGTATAAATTTATCAAGCTTAGGTGTTGCATGTAATACTTAGGAGCTAATATTTTATGATGTTGCAGGTTATATTTGGTTTGTTGACGCTTGCTTTTAAACATTACTGCTATTGACCTGTTGAAAACTTTATTTATTCGTTCTTGCTGCGATAGGGATATACCATTCAACAGCATACAAGCATAACTAAACTGACTGGTTATGAAGGCATTAATTACATCTTTCCTCTGCATTTTCTGGATGATTGGTCGTACTAATCTCAGATAATGAATTCCAGCTGCCATTCTCCTGATCTTGGAATTTATAAACTCCTTAAACTGAAGGCCTTCATCCAGCTCCACGCCAAGATACGTAATGCTACTGCTCTGTTTGATTGGTGGACTTATTCCTGCAAGATTGAGCTCGATATTTTTGGAGACATTTCTTAAATTTCTGGTAGTAAATATTATAAACTGTGTTTTTTCACTGTTTAAAGTTAATTTATTGTTAATAAAGAACTCCTGGAGTCTTCTTATGTTCTGCTGTAGATCACTTGCTGCAAATATAGGACTATCATTTGTAGAATATATGAGCGTATCATCCGCGTATTGTAGTACTTTGCAATTGTCATTTATGCAATCATTTATATCGTTTATATACAAGTTGAACAAAATGGGTCCCAGGACTGTTCCCTGCGGAACCCCTCTATCAGTCTTGATATATTCAGTTAGAAAACTATTTATCAATAACCTGGCATTACTATCAAATCCATATTTTATTAATTTATTTTCTAAAATAGCATAAAAATAATAATAATAATAAAAATAATAATAACAATAAATGAATTTATTTAGCCGCTAAATGCATACACTACAAAAAAATAAAAAACAAGTCAGGTTTTACGGCAGCGAGGACAGTCAGGAGATGAAATAGGAGCAAATGGAAGAGTAGGCGAAGTTGGAGAAGGGCTCAGCAAAGAGGAAATTCATCAAAGATTTCTTGAAGCTCGATGGCGGGGAAAAGAAATCAATCGCTGTTGGAGGGTTGAGAGTCAAGATGAAATTAGCCGCAGTACAAGCACGATTGAAAAACGAGTGTTTCTTGGGACGACGAATGGAGAAAGTGACATCATCAGAGCGAGTGGAGCGGGAATTAGAGAACTTAATGAAATCAAAAGGATCAAGATTCAATTTGCGAGGGAGCAGTCGATTGAACAGGAGGAGATCATAGACATGGAAGTAGAGTGACAGCGGGAGAGTGGAGAATTTGAGAAGGGCGTTTTTTTATGGCAAGGGAGAGATCCATTTGAAGGCACACTTCTGGAAACGTTCCATAGAGTGGAACAAGGAACGGGAAGGCTACCAACAGGGAGATGCATAGAGAAGAATGGCGCGAGGAATGGACTTGAACAAAGAGAGTTTCACAGCAGAAGTGGAATTAAAGGGAACATTGCGGAAGAGGGCAAAGAGTGAGGAATTAGCTTTGCGGAGGCGAAAGGACACATGACCAGACCAATTTAAGTTATCAGCAAGTTGAACTCCAAGATGAGTATGATGAGGGGAAAAGTTCACAGGAAGAGGAAGATCAGAAAGGGGAGATACAGAAAAGGAAATACCACATGTCTTGCTTGGACTAAAATCGAGATGGTTAACAGAAGACCAAGTAGACAAAAGCTCAAGATCAGAGGTCATATTGGAGGCAAAAGAACTACCAAAGTTGAAAATCGCGGTGTCACCAACGTACAGTAGACAGGATGAGTTGAGGACAGATTGAGGGAGGTCGTTGATAGCAACAAGGAAACAAACACGGAACGTTGAGGTGCACCACTAGAGACAAGAGCAGGGGAAGAAATAGACGAGTTGATTTTGACACACTGACGACGATTGGACAGGTAAGACTGAAAGAGTTCGATGAAATCAACATCAAAGCCAAATAAACATAATTTATCAAGAAGGACAGAATGAGGGAGCCGATCAAAAGCTTTAGAAATGTCAAGAAAGATAATGCAACCAGGATCATTACGATCATAGTGGCAATAGCAGTTTTCAATCAAAGTGAGCAAGTTAGTGATGGTAGAACGAAAAGGAAGGTTACCATGCTGAGAAGCTGATTGGATTTTAATAGTGAAGAGATCCAAGATGTTTTCCAGCAAGGCGGAAAACGTTTAGAGGAGCCAATGTAGGAGAAGAGATGCTTTAAATGGATGGAAAGAGTAGAGAAAGTTTCATGGATAACAAAGGATGGGACGATCAGGATAACAAGGAACAGACCATTTGCAGGACTTAAGCATGAAGGAAATAACATGGGCATTGAAAACGATGTCACATAGGCGAATCAGTGGGGAGGTAGCAGGTGACCAGGTCAGAGAAAGACAGGATCAGAAAAATTCGAGGTAAAATAGGCATTAAAGAGACCAGCTTTCTCTAGATCCGAGTGAGCAGAAAGATGGTTCCAATGCAAGCTGGAGGGATCTTGTTTGGAATGCAGGGAACGCAAGAAAGCTTAAGAGTCTTGAAGAGATCCAGATGAGAAGCTGGACAATAGAGCAATTTTGTCGAGTTCCTTGAAGTTGATGACGTCTTCGCTGAGAGAAGAGAGTTTTGAAGAATCGGAAGGACTGTAACGGCGTTTGAAAGATTCGAGTTTATTCAAAGAGTGTACAGTAAGGGATGAAAAATAGAAAGGAAGAGAAATACGCTTTTTCCGACGACGAGGAACAAAAGATGAAATAACTTGGTGAAGGAAGGTGTAGCAGTCATCACCAGAGAAAGAGTCATTAAAAATGGGGAATGAAGGAGAGAGCAGCATTTAGAGATACAAAGTCACTGTTAGATCGAGCGCATTGAGGAGTGGCAGGACGAACAGTTGGGGTAATAGAATTGACAGACAGGCTGAAGTGAATAAATGAGTGATCAGACAGTTCGTCCGGAACAGGGACCACAGAGGTGTCAACAATACGATCAGGGTGAGAGCACAAAACCAAGTCAAGAAGGGAGGAGCGGGAAGTAGGAAGCAAAAAGATCCAGAAGAGCGGATTCATAGGTGTCATTAGAGTCAAGTGCATTCCAACAAACATTAGGGAGGTTGAAGTCACCACAGATGAGGAGATGAGGAGGAGTGGGAAATCCAAGTTGACGAGAGAGAGTGATAGACTGATCATGAAAGTACGCAAGTATGGATGAAAAATCAGTAGGAGGAATACGGCAGAGAACTTTAAGTGCGGAGTTAGGAAATACAACACTGTCAGCAAGAGAAGGATCAAGCCAGGTTTCAGTAATGAAAATGAAGTCAACAGGAGACAGTAAGAAGTAGTTGTAAAAACTGAGACGACGTTTAATGAGACAAGACTGCGAGCATTGGCGAGCAAAAAAGAGAAACCAGAGTTGGGATTAGGAGTGAGATCCAAGCTAGGATGTGCAGGTAATCAGTCACGACCATCAGCATCATGACGACAGGAACGAAGGCCAACAGATTTGCGCGCAGCATCGGAGAGACGGTAGTATCGGATCAAGAGGCCATCTGACCATACTTCAGGATCCATGAGAGCAAGATGAGATTCTTGATTACAGACAATGTGAAAGGGCGCGAATGGAGAATCCGTACGTGCTGGAATGGGAAGGACGTAATCAAATTGGAGAGAGGAGCAACGGAGGTGATCAGCAACATCAGAAGCAGAAACAAAATAAGCAAAACGGCCGATATAGATGTGAACTTTACGAGGAGGACGAGGAGGAAACTAATCGGAACAACAGGCAGATTACAGGAAGAACTAATGCCAAGGACGTGACGAGGGCGATTATTGCGGTGGACCAGACTGTTTAGGGGCAGGTGACGGCACAGGAGAGGGTGCAGCAGCAGGAGCAGAACGTGGGGCAGGATGATTAGGACGATTCGTAATGGTACGTGAAGCAGAAGCACTGTAGGAGAACATTTGAGAATACATGGACGAAACATCGGAGGTGAGCTTAGCAAGAGTCAAAGGGATGACAAGACCACATTGGAAGGGCTGACGTTGGAAGACTGGTGTTAACGTGAAAGGGAGGTGACAGCTTGGCATAGGAGAGAGATAATGGTATCATCCTTCTTTAAAGCACCAACCACCGTAGCAAATTGGGCGTCTGGCAGATTCTGCAAATCATCAAGCGAAAGATTAGCTGCAGGCATGACTGAAATCTAATTAAACTGTATAATAAACAGGCAAATGTAATGTGAATAGAAAAAATTAATGACATTTTGAACAATAGGCTATAGATTGCAACTTAATTTTGCCATCTAAACAGATTATTGACAATTACCACGCTATATAAACCTGCCAAAGTCAAAGGTCAAATTGCGCTCTGCTTCTAGTCTCTTCTACTATTTCTGGGAATACCAATAAATATAGCTTAGATTGGTAAAGAAAAAATGAAGGGAATACCAAGAAACACCGAAATATTCAAACACAAAATCAAGATTTATCTCGTACACATATTTATGTTATAATAAATAATGTAGCAAAATATATAATAGGAAGAAGGAATTCCAAAGATATTTGAGTAATGTACTTTGATTGATTGTTATTTATCAAATAAATAAATCCAAGTATAAATGTCAAACACGCGACAAAGTGCCAAAGATGAATATCAAAACGGTTATTTGTCTTTGTTTGGTTGCAAGTTCTCTTGGAGAATTGTGGAATCCTACAGGACAAAGATCAAAACGACATCAAGAAGTGAAGTTTAGAATTGATCTTGAAAAGAGAAATCCTGAATGGCTTGATAAAACCTTGGAAGCTGTTTCAGATCCCAATGGCCCCATGTATGAAGTTTATATGACTAATGATGACATCAAGCAGAATATTGGGCGATCTGATAGAGAGATTAAAAGCGTTATTAGGTTTTTTAAAAAGCAATGCGCATCAATTTGCCCTTTGTCTGGTGCAGCAATGATTCACAACGATTTTATTGAGATAAAGACCTGTGCTGCACGCTACGAATGCATCTTTGATACGGAATTGGTTAAATACAAGCATCCTTTGTATGACGAATACATATTCCATTCAGCTAAAACAAAATATGACTTAGATGCCCGCTTAAAGGAACTCAATGCACCATTGGGTGTTAGATCAATAATTACAGGAATCAATAAAGTCGGACGACTTCCTCCTCCTTTGAAATACTATGGAGAAATCAGAAAAGAAAAAGATGATTCAACTCTACCGTTTGAGGGGAAAGAAGTCAATCCTCTAATTGTTAGAAAAAATTATGGGACAAAGGATTTTTCATCAGATGCCTCGTTGAACAGTTCACAAGCAGCTAATTGCATGGCAGAGTTCAACGCTAACTACTTCAAACCAAGTGACGTTAAAATCTTTCAAGCCCACTATAATTTAACTTCGAATCCTATTGCAAAAATCATTGGAAAAAATGAAC
This sequence comes from Hofstenia miamia, assembly GCA_900660155.1. Lineage (NCBI taxonomy): Eukaryota > Metazoa > Xenacoelomorpha > Acoela > Hofsteniidae > Hofstenia > Hofstenia miamia. The sequence continues at coordinate 110,729 of CABFPE010000071.1, read as the reverse complement.
CCGATTCCGCAGGAGCATCTCTTGGAGAAGCAACTTTGGATTCGTCCTACTTAACAACTGTAGTCGGTCAACCAACATGGGGATTCTTTGATGGGTCTTGGAAGTGGGATTTTGTAACATTTACACAGAAACTTATGAGAACTAAAAATGCACCCAAAGTTGTATCAGTGAGCTATGGGAATCCAGAATCAAACTTTGGCGACTACAACATGAATAAATGTGATGATGAATTCAAGAAACTTGGTATTTTGAAGTTTACCATTTTCATAAGTTCAGGCGATTCAGGCGTTGGAAGTACCAACGGTTATGGATGTGGAAATTACGAACCTGATTACCCAACAGCTTCACCTTATGTAGTTTCAGTAGGTGGTACATATCTTGCTGATAGAAGCACCGAAAAGCCTTGGAATGATGGTGGAGGAGGCTTCTCAAATCATAATACTCGTCCAAGTTGGCAAGATGAAGCTGTAACTGAATATTTAAAATCAAAAAATTTACCCAGTTCAAAGCTTTACAATTCTACCGGAAGAGCATACCCAGACTTAGCCGGATATTCCACAAACCTACGAATATATTATCGTGGTGGCTGGACTTACGTTGGAGGCACATCAGCATCCTGTCCAATAACTGCTGCTGTTTTCACGGGTATTAATACAGAGCGATTAAGAAAAGGCAAAGGACCTCTTGGATATATTACCCCTCAGCTTTACAAACACGGCAAAGATCTAGGCTTCGATGTAAAGACTGGGTACAACTATCAACCGTATTGTGCAAAAGCATTCCCAGCTGTTGTCGGTTGGGATGCAGCTACGGGATTTGGATCAGTGAACTATAATAAGTTAAGAAACATATTTGTGTAAATAATCAATAGAAATTTCTAAAGAAGCTACTGTCTATTTGCTAAAATATTATAAATAATTAACAAGATAAACGGGTACATCTCACCAAACCAAACTACACGAAATAATTGATTCAAATGTTGCCTTTGGCCTAGATATAGTACTGGACAAGCTATTTTGAAAATTGTATTTTTCTAAAATGTTATGTGGGTTTTTATTTTATTCGGAAGCCCATTGCAATAAAAAATGTGTAAAAAATCACTTTGCTATAGTCAGAAAATGATTGGGGTTTTAAATGATTAATTGTAATATCAAATTGAAATCTGTGTCTGTGAATGCGAAATATAGTGCATTTTTAAATAAAATAATGGTTAGGTCTATTTCTATTACTTGGTTCAATTGATTCAATTCAATATCTAAAATGTTAAATTAAAAAACCGAATTAAGGTATTATTTTAAATTTTTATATTGATATTTCTATGAAAGTGGGAAACGGGTCAACACGTGCTTAGTAGAAAATTTGATGAGTCGGATCGGGTTGCGGATCACTCTTAGATGGCTGGGTTTGGCCAGCGGGTAAATTAAAATTGTTAGAATAGAAGAACACTAACAGATTTAAGGAGATCAACTTTAGAAATTAAACATTTGAGACTGAAATTCTTGAAAGAATGGATTTCAATGAATTGTGTATTTTTTGAATTTGTGTGCGTGTTACACAAATAATCTCTTTGGTTGAGTCGGGTCAGTCGTAAATTATTGCTATACGGGGTAAAAAGAGATTCGTTTCCAACCTTGCACCCTATTATAATGCATTAATTTAAGTAGCAATAAAAACCGTAAAGATCACCCCATAGATTATGGAAAACAAAACAAGCTCATTGATTTGTAACTACAATCATAACATCGTTAGAGCAGTAGGGTAGTTATAATATCATATTGTTTGTGAATCATGCACGGTAAACAACTTAATTAAGTCATCTACAATGTTCTGACTGATCAAAAAGTTTTGAATTTGTAAAGATGTTAAAGCGAATTTTCGCACTAGTATTTAAGTCGAATTTCTTCATAATTTGAAACAACATACATAGTATATGCTTAATATGTCATTTAGCAACTAACCTTAAAATAAACATTTTCAGAATTTAAGTTTAATATAGATGTTTAAAAGAATTATAATAATGTCGTATACAACAATATAAAATTCAAGAAAACACGTTAAGAAAAGAATGTGCACCCTGTCCGCGAATTGATTTAGAACCAATCTATTTGCAAAAGTTGGGAAATGTTTGGAATTTTATAATTTCCCTGTTAGATAGATTATTAATTCGCTTCATACGCTTTCCCTTAAAAATGAGTGCCTTTTATAAATATTTTTATACTTTGCGACACTTAATTTTATGGATAGTTAATTCAAATTGACGTTAACTTCTCTATCGCATTAGAATACATTTATTGCGAACTGGCCGTTGAGGTTTGCTTTATTCACCGATCTTTTTCGCATAAAATATGTTGAATCATAATATGGAGATGTGTCGGCATTCAACAAAAGCGTAAACAGAAATGGATTGGAATTATACTTAAGATGGCAATTTCACTCTTAACCGCCTATAAGAAAATATCCGATTGACTTTTGTCAACTGCAGACATAAATCTTCCAAGGGGCGATATTTACCTACATTCAATGTTTACTAAGAACTTTTCATTAGGCGGAAATGCATCACACATACACAATGGTAGACATATTCCAAATTTATTAGAGGTATAGATATGTACAAGATTGCGATACAAAAAGTTGTAATACAAAGATTTTCCTTAGTTAGTTAGCACCAAACAGCATAATTCCTTCTCTAAAAGAAGTCAGAAACAAATTAATGTAAATTAAAAAAATATAAGGATTGAAAGAAATTTATTTACGGCTTGTTAAATAAACAAATTGTTTACTCAGTCTGGAAATGTTTACACAACTGAATGTTAGCAATTTGTTCTTGAATGTTCACTTATAGGGTAAGCAAACACGAAAAACTATTCTACGTATACATTTTAATATACAAAATAAAACAACGAATTTTACAAAATAATTCTACAATAATTGCAAAAACAGAATTCCAATGATTTTAAGTAGTGCCCGTGATTAATTATTTATCTACTAAATACACAAAGCATATGACAATGTAGCAAAGATGAACATCGAAAATGTTATTTATTGATTTTTAATTGCAGGTACTTTGGGAGAACTCTGGAATTCTACAGGAGAAAGATTAAAACAAGATCAAGAGGTAAAGTTCAGAATTGATATTGGCAAAGAAATCCTGAATGGCTCAATAATACATTGGAATCTGTATCAGATCCCAACAGCCCCATGTATGAAGTTTATATGACTAATGAAGACATTAAACAGAATATTGGGAGATCTGATAGAGAGATTAAACGTGTTATAATGTGGTTTAATAAGCAATGCATCCGTTAGCCGATTGGCGGGTGCAGCAATAATCCACAATCATTTTATTAAGATAAAGACCTGGGCTGCACGCTACGAATGTATCTTTGATGCGGAATTTGTTAAGTATACGCATCCTTTGAATGAGAAATAAATATTAAATTCTGCTAAAACAACATATGATTTATATGTCCCATAAACTTATGGAACGAAGGACTTCCATAAACAGTTCACAAGCAATTAATTGCATGCCTGAGTTGAACAGTAACTATTTCAACCATTTGACGTGAGCATATTCTAATACCATTATAATTTACATTCAAATACTCTAGTAATCATCATTGTAGAAAATAATCCTGGTTTTTCCGAAGCCTCTTTTGGAAAAGCTACTTTGAATTCGTCCTACTTAACTATTGTTGTAAATCAACCAACATGGGGATTCTTTGATGGTAAATGAGATTGGGATTTTACATCATTTACACTGACAGTGCTGAACACAAAAAATTCACCCAAGGGACTCGGAATCAGATTTTGGTGACTACAATATGAATCAATGTGATGATGAGTTCAAGAAGCTTGGTATTTTAAAGTTTACTTTTATATTTCATTAGTTCGGATGATTCTGGGGTTGGCAGCACTACTCACAAAGAATGTATAAACTACGAGCCCGATTATCCTATAGCTTCACCTTATGTAGTATCAGTAGGTGGTACAAATCTTCATAGTCACAGCGAAAAGATTAAAGATCATGGTGGAGGAGGATTTTCAAATCATAATCCTCGTCCAAATTGGCAAGATGAAGCGGTAACCGAATATTTAAAATCAAAAAATTTACCAAGTTTAAAACTTCACAATGCTTCCGGAAGAGCAAATCCAGATCCATATCTGCGAATATATTATCATGATGCCTGGCACTATATTGGTGGAACATCAGCATCTTGTCCAATCACTGCCACATTGTTTACTGCCATTAATACTGAACGATTAAGAAATGGAAAGGGTCCCCTGGGATACATTACACCTTACCTTCACAAATACGGCAAATACTTAGGCTACGATGTAACTAGTAGAGACAAAACTTTTATGCATTTATAACGGGACGTTTATGTAGATAAATATTTGTAAAATGGCTTAAATATCCGCTTAAACACGTCAAATATGTACTGAAAAACTGAATTATTGGGACTATAATGACTTGTTGCACATACAAAATATCAACTTTTAAGGTTTTCTGGGGTCAAGTTGTAGCGCTGACAAGATATTACATCGGTGTAAGAACTAAATGTTCTTTCGACCATGCAGGACATAACTGGGGCACCTTTGATTAAAGAAAGATCGGTTGGGCTCCAGTTCAATAAACGAAAGGTCGTGTTTTTCGTTTTAATGCTTTAGAGTACTAAAAATCCATTGTTTTTCTCAAGTCTTTCCTGGAATTTTTTGAAATCAAGTTCATCGAGGCCTGGATTTATTCTGAAATTTGAGTAATAACCCTAAATATTTACTAATAACTCGAAAATTAGAGAAATATTTTTTAAATATTTAAATAGAAAAAGCGGCCAAATATGTATGTACAGACAAATATGTTTATTTACATAAAAGCTTTGTCTCTAGTAAATAGTGGCTACAACGATTAGCCGTCCTGTGCAAATGCATTTCCCGCAGTTGCTGGTTGGGATGCAGCCACGGGAATTGGATCAGTCAATTATAATGATTTGAAAAGGATATTTGTTCGAAAATTCATAAAATACCAATTACATAATAGATATTAAATAATTAAGATTTTTCAATTACGTGATTTATACCATAGAGATCGAATATGACAAAATTTCCTTAATTTTTTATGTCGAATAAGTATGCGCTGATTACCTTTAATTAAACTAGTTCAAAGACATCTCACAAGGCAAGATTATTGAAAATGAGAGTTTAGAAAATATAGAAACCATCGGACTAAGTACCTACAAAAATTAATTACATATTTCAGTGTTCAATTGATAAATTTTCAATTAACTTCCAAAGTTTTACTAAAGTGTATATC
>CABFPE010000071.1:75280-85681 GCA_900660155.1 Hofstenia miamia | reverse complement strand
TTGGTGGTTCATGCAAGATAATGACCCAAAGCATTCGGCTAAACTGACTAAGAAATGGTTAGAGGACAATCATATTAATGTTTTGGAGTGGCCATCCCAAAGCCCGGACCTTAATCCAATTGAAAATTTATGGAGAACATTAAAATTGAGGGTAATGCAAAGGAAGCCTACGAATCTTATTCAATTGGAGGAATATTGTCAGGAAGAGTGGGCTAAAATTACTACTGAAGAGTGCAAAAACTTGGTTGAAAACTATGAAAAGCGACTGAGAAAGGCAATCAAGGCTAAAGGCTATACAATTGATTATTAAATAAACCGTGCCAATGATTTTGAACAAGCGTTTTTTACAATTTTGTTTGTAGTTTCTTTGTTATTTATTTTTTCTGAAATCCGATTGCTGCATCGGAAAGGGCAGTTTAAAATACATAATATACATTGTGGTTTTCTTTTATTTAACCTTTTTTTGGGATTTATAAGACAAATTTAGAGTTTTGTTAGACCGTGCCAATAAATATGAGCATAAGTGTAAGTATGAACATATATACTTCTATACGTTATACTTAAATTAATTTCAATTTCCAGGAAATTGAACATCGACAGGCCCATGGTAATTACAACCAGGAGATACTTACATTCGTAATTATACAAAATATAATTTTTAAATTGCTAGAGTAATCTATAATATTCATGCATTAGAAATTAAGGGGGTCAAACTTAATTACATAACTACTCGGCACACAAATCCACGATAAGTTTGAACGTGTATCACCCCTTCAAACTTTATTTTCGTAAGCAGTAGGTAAAATTCACTATGCATTATACAAAATTTTTTAATAAATTCTGTTCACTGAAATTGAAAAAACTAAGTTCGAAGAGTATAAAATATTAATGTAACATTTCAGTTATATTTTTCAACATATTGCTTATAAATTCTATAGCATTCATTGTCTCATGATTTGCATTTGCTGTTGATGAAATCCATTCTTTGAAATTTACAAGATTTCTCCGTTTGTTGCACATAGTAGTATCACTGAAAACAATAAAATTTTCTATCGAAGTATTAAATTGGATTCTAGTTGAAATCGGGTTATATCTGCAAGTTTGAAACACAAGTTGAATCGTGAATCACCTCACTGAGCTTTCAACTTGAGGTTAGTTGTTTACAGAGCAATTAAATTTGACCATGTGTCACCCCCAATCGGTAACTAAAATGTGGAAATAAATAGAAATCGGGAGAACAGAGTCTCGAAAACGCAATCAGTTGCAAAGTATATAAGTTCCGATCCATTTAAAAATTAAAGTAAGAAGGACTTCATTTACACAAAAAATGCATAGATTTGCATGAACATACTTCTATATTTTGTTAAATAATATTTATCTTATGAATTTCAAGTTTTCTGCGCTAATGTCCTTGAATATGTACCGCATCCTACGAATTTGGTTAATTAAGAAAAGTTATCGGTCCATATCTATTATTTTTTCAACTTTTTACGTGTTATTGAACTTCTCACCGTTTTTACTCTATATTAGTGTTTATTTGCCCGCGTGTACCCTAATCTATACCCTCGAACTAAAAATTGCCCATATGCATAAATACACTTTCACACATATTGTAGCTTTTTAATAATAGATATGTACAACATCGTTGCTTTAAAAGCAATGATGCTTAAATATATACTACGTACTAAGAATTTGGTTAATTATAAAAAGTTATCGGTAAATAAAGAATATTTTTTAATATTTAATGTATTTTACTACACTTCTCATTGTGAGTTAATCAATATTACTGTTTATTTTATCCTCGTGGCACTATTTTGCACCTTTCCCGTACACTTCAAATAGTCTCACATTGAAATTATGTCTGTTAAAAATTTAATCACTATGTAAAAATCTACCCGGCTTAGGTTTGGAAATTGCCTTCGGAGGCTTGTTTTGAATACGCTTAGGCGGCATTGAAATGTGCACAAGCTAAAATACTCTCTATAAATTTTAGCCAAATTCAATTGTTACTTGGTAACATTAATACTTATATTTGTCAAACGTTTACGTAAATTTGACATAATTTATAATAAAGCTTTCAAAAATATAAGTGTTTAAGATATTGATAAAGTAAACTTTGAAAAAAATTGGAAACTTTAAGCTTAGAAAGGACATGGAGTGGTAACTATAAATAGTTCAACAAACCTGACTGATAAATAATGAGAGAAATTTTTTTAACTAATAAAATATAGAATGTCATTAACTAATAAGCCTTCCCATTACTTGAAACATTAGTTACTATGTGTTAATCCAAATTCTTTGATTTTATGATAATAAAATTACTTATATATATAATATATATTCTTTACTATCAAGTACTTTTGATATGTAAAAATTGTTTTTGCCTTATATCTGGCATCTGACCAGATTTGTAAATCATATATTTTTGAATGAATATCATGTAAAGAATATAACTTCAGAAAATATTGTAACGTCACCATTCACTGTTTCTAGTATTGGCCAGCTTACATGCTTTTCATGTTTACTAGTGACTAGTTGTTTGTATTTTTGTACATATTGTTAACCCTGAGACTGAATGGCCTACTATTAAGATCAAAAGCCCAAATTCACAGTACTCTAACTCAGTCAAACATGTGTTGATGGAGCTATGATTATCACATGATACATAGGACTGGCAGAACTTCACTGATAAGTTATTCTCAAAGCAATTTGCCACAGTGATCCAATCATGAGGAGCTATCTCAGTACTTTCTATTTTTCTCACCCATGACCCACACCTGCAATTGCCTCTGGATAGGCCTACATGTGAGTGCTTTGTATGCATGGGATCACCATCTCTCCAGATGCCTGGAAGATCAAGAACTGGTTACTACATTCCTGCTCCATCCCTGCTTCTCCTGGTAAGACCAAGAAGGCAATGGAAAGATTTGAGAAGTATTATGCTGTTAATTGGATCAAGCAGCCCATTGGAATGTCTGCCCAAACAGATGATTGTTAACAAACTGGGGATCACCTTTTTGGATATCAGTATTTTTTCTGACACACTCTGGAAGTAAATTTGGGGAGCTATGCCTGATACAAAGTTAACATTTTTCAACTCTGAGTATGTGCCTCTATCCAGCACACACCTCATGAGGAAAGAGCCAGGGTTGACTCAGCAGTTCTTGGAGCTAGTCCAGCACTACAATGCTCCTAAGAAGACTGAGATCTTCTTTAACCTCAAACATTTAAATTATCCAAAGTGTGGGTATAGCAAAGTGGTAGAGACACAGAGACATGCTACCAAGGATGGAGAGATCATCCCCTTAATTGTTTTGGAGCAGAGACAATGTATTCCCCCAAACAGTTCTATTGAGAGGAAGAATTATCTATAGCTATAATGTAGAATCAGTGGCTGGTAGGAACTACTTTTAGGTAAGAACCAAGATGACCATTCCTATGGCTTCCAGCCGAAGTGGGACATCCAGAAGTAAAGTGCTTAACCTATTGACTGGTGCTACCCTATTTGTCTCACGTGCTTAATTTCTATCTCACTTCAAAAATACAAACTCTCATTTTCATTGTTATCTCTCAGCTCACTATTAAATAATCTGTAATTGCCAGATATTTGTGCTAGCCCATGGCATGGTATCATCACAGTGTAAGGTTTTATAAGTGCATGTACGTGTTGAAATACGAATGAGAGATTTATTATTTCCTTATACATAACCATATACATAACTTAATGAACCACAATTCGGACTGGGTAGTCAAAAGACCCCCAGAAGCAACATGTCGCCCTGTGCTGGTGAGAGCACTCCTGAATTGTCACCAACTTAAGTGATAAGTTCCATTTAGAATAATAAATAAATAAGAAATACAACGGTAAAGACGGCAGTTAAGAGTAGACAAAGTCTATTGAACGATAGCTACAGTTGTCTCAGTTTATATACAAAAATGTCATCATTACCTGCCTTTGTTCACAACTTTAGATAGCAACGTAGTTTAACATGATCAACTTTAAGTTCCCTCGCAAAATTAAATTTGAGCAAAATAAAAGCACCAATGAGGGGACATCAATTAAACGATAGCAAACTAAGATCGAAATTAATCAATACGTCATGGTGACATAATGATACAAAGATATAATAAAAAGAATAAATTCGACAAAATCCCCAAGTGACTCTACAATAATTATAATTATAATAATTAAGCTATAATTATCTGTCTCCTTATTTTAGATAAACATGTTATTGCTCTATAATTTTGTGAGGGAACTCAAATGAAAAAATTGTAAATCCTGAACAGGTAATAATACTCAATTTTGTATAAATACCTGAGAGACCTGTAGTGAAGTGCACAATAAAGTTTGTCTCACTTCAATCATGTTTGCTCTTTTTTGAATTATTTAATATGCTAACCCCTTTTAGATTCTTCAATGGAATGTTGTGAAATAATTATTGCTTAAATTCCAACAACATTTTGGGAGTTACTCCACTGTGTCTAGGGTGACAACTTGCTCTCTAACAGTTGGCATCTCAAATTGTGGTACCACATTAAGTTATGGCTACAATTAAGTATAGGGTGATAACAACTTTTATTCAGTCATTTCTACTCATACATTGCACTTAGTAATTTACACTGTGATGATAATATACCACTGGTGAATGTGAATGCATGGTAATTACATGTGACATTTATTATTTATTTACATAGGCTGAGGAAATAAGAACAATTGAGATCTATTTTAATTAAGCTAGAAATTATCAACTAGAGACACATGGTTAGGACCTTGGCAAGCTTGGATCTCTTAATGGATATCACTTTGGCGTGATGCCATGCAATTTGGTCACTATTGGAGGATAATTCTTAGTGAAATATTTTCTGTTTCTTCATTTGAACTGGTGAACTACCAATGTTCTGTTTTCTGTTGGAATGTGGGTCACTCTTTATGATGGTAGCCTTTGCAACCTTCTACCTGTTAATTGAGTTTCTCAGTACTGTTGGAGTAGTCAGAGCTCCCCTGTGATTCTACACAACCAAAAGTATAAAACAACATAAAAACAACCAAAATTGTTATCTAGGTGATTTTTTTATAATTCCAAGTTTTTTTCGGAAATATTTATTTTGTAATAATTCTAAGCTAAAAATAGTTTTTTATGATTGGTAAGGAAATTGAAATTTAAAATAATTTAAATTTTATGGTATTTTTGAGTGGATTTTTAATCAAGTTTGAGTTTGAGTTTTTATGATTACTCTTGTGAGTTTCTTAAATCAAGTTTTGTGAGCTTATTTGAGTTCAAGTTCTTAATATTCCAAAAACTCAAAACCCTCTAAAGTATACCCAAACCCATAATGTAAATGCATTTATTCAGCAGTTAGAACTACAACAGGAAATGTTGATCTGCTATTTGTTTGACTACTACTAAGTATAATAGCAAAGCATAAGCATACATCAATGAACAACTACATAAACTTCATCAAAGATATGCACTAGGATGGAAGAAATATAGGCTATAAATCAGGGGGTGATGGCAAAAATTAGTGAAAATGATAAAGGAGCATGAAAGTCAATATGTATAATAATTTAATGAGCATTAATGTGCTCAAATTAATTTAACAATTGTATTAAAAATAATAAATAATTTAATGAACAGTAGCTATAATTACAATGAGAAAATGTAACTAAAAACTAAAATAATATCTGCTAATTAATGAATATTTGGTTTCCAGCCTAAGACAAGATTGTTTAAATATAATATCTTCACAAATTTCTTATTAGCATGTTTTTTGCATTGGTTTATAATATTTATGCATGACTATAGAGATATAACATGCATATGCTATGCTCAGATGCTGTTATTGTATTAGGCGATACAGTAAATGAGTGAACAATCCATTGGGCGGGAAATGCTTTGGGCAAATAATCCATTAGTCGAAAAGTAGTTTCGGCGAGCTACGCAACCGAAAATCAGTCTAGGAAATATAGAATTTCTATTGCACTGTGCATCTAAATTTTATATTAACGTTTTAATTTGAATTAGGTGAAATCTCAATATCAATGAACGTTTCTATTGAATACAAGCTGTGAATGCAATAAGTATAGATAATTACATAAACATTTGCACTAAATATGAAAATATACTCGCGCTAGGTAATCTATATTATCCATCTATTGCACATGTATTATCTATTTTGTAGGACTGTGCGATTAATTGATTAACAATTGATAATTGATTGATTTTTTATTATTCGAAATTCAATTAGCAATTAATGGGGGACTTTCACCCAAAATTAAAAATGATCAGAGTGTTACTATCGATGTGCAGAATCATAAGAAAACTACATATAGTAGGCGAGCAAAATGAAATAATTAAAATATAATGAGAAAAATCGAATATTAAGTGCAAAAATTCAACCTAAATTGATTGCTCTGACGTCAGAGGACCTGATTAGTAATTCCCACGCTATATCACTCTACATTTAGCACGTTTAGTAATTTCAATCTTAATATTTAAATATGTGTGTGTATTTATAAATTACTCCTTATTATAAAACAATAGTTTGGAAATAAAGCTTGCCAGAATTGGCAAAATCAGTACATTTATGTCATAAATACTGTATAACTAAAGTTTTGTTTGAGGGACTTTTTTAGTAATCGCCTGGTTATGTTCATACGTTCAGAATTATCTCAGGTTATGCCACTTGTTTTGTGCCCATGTGCAAATCAACGTCGATTTCGCAACCAAATTATTGGTTTTTGTCTGCGCCAAGGGACCGCAAAACAATAGTTATTTGGTTTTCAAAAGCTAAAAGCCATGATGCCAAGAATCTTCCTAGTTATCCTTTGAAAGCATGTGAAGCCCATTTTAATTTAAAGGAAAATATTGCAAATTATTATGAGGTTTTATGGGGTAAGACATATAGAATGAGACTTGAAAAAAAATTTTTAACACTAAAAGAATAAAAAAATTGCATGATGCATTTTTTGTCTTGGCGATTGGCAAGGTGGTGGCGGTTAATCAAAATTGGCATATTAATGTTTCAGATAGGACAGTAAAATCATTAGACGGATGTGAACCCAAAGGCAGCTGTGGAAAGAGGATTCTGATTGGAGAAATTACATGTAGTCATTTGACCAGTGGAAGGCAGCATGTAAACTTCAGGGCTTTGAGATCTTTTCCTTTTAGCATGCAGCTCAATTTCAAGTAAAAGCCAGAAAATAGCATAGCAAATACAAAGAGCCACAAAGATAACTATAACTGAGGTAACAACTTTTTTTGCAAATATTTCATATTGGGTACCACATATGTCTTTAGTAAAATCATTTTGTTATAATTGAACATATACGGCTTTGGAACCAAACTTGGGACATATAGTCCAAGACCATTGGAATTCCTGCAAAGATCACCTGTCATATAATTAATTTTCACCTGGAATGATACGTCCTCCTTATTGACTTCGAGTTTTCTTTCACATTTAACGTCGCTATAGAGTAAATCACTATAGCTTAAATCCCTAGCTGGAATTGGTTGAAGAACAAATTCTTCAGAAATTTTCCGATTTCTATGTATTCCAATGGGGGATAGCACAGCGTTTTAAAGTTCTTGAAATAGTTGATATAGTAATAAAAATTAAAAGTACTAGAGTCTTTGACTTGTATTGTAAAATTTGCAGGAAAATTTATTTCTACCAATCTTGATCTTATGTATAAAATCATTATAAGGCCTTTTATAATACTTTGAATTCTGTTTCCGTATTGCCACGTTACGTTTTTTTCATGTCAAGAGCAAAGTCTATCACCTCCTCGAACTTCTACAGAGAATCGATTAAAGCGACGATGCATTGATGAACTTTTATTTGAAGAAGCTCCACCTTCTCACTTTGACAAAGTTTGTCAAACAACCTTTTGTGATTAATAAAGGTGTACAAGCTGTAAGTACTAATATATAATAAATTTAATATTGAAGTATTTCATTAAAAGACTATTTATTCCTTTAGAAATCAAAGCGCCTATCTAATGCAAGTATTCAAACTAATCCAGAAGCACCGGTTAGAGAAGATGCCTTAGATGTAGCTTCTGCCTCTTCAGCTTCAAGTACAATTTCAGATTACCTACCTCATTTATCATCAGATGAAGTTACACCATCACTTTATATGTTTTTTGCGCAATCCCGACATTATCTTGGAATAGAACCAAATATCATTGCTATCCTGAATGTTCTCACAAACCACATGTCTCCAAAAGAACAGTGCCTATCCAACTTAGAGGGTTTAACGATGATGCTCCTAAACTATCGCAAGAATTATGCTATTCTCGAATTATCCGATATATTTCAAGTATCGCAAATATGCATTTCTAGAATTTTTCATTATTTTCTATTAGAGGTAGCAAACCTAGTAAAAAAATTTTATTTTGTTTTCAGGTGACGATATAGTTAGAGGCAAAATTCCGTCTGTGTTCCAGCACAAATTTTCGTCAGTCAATTCTATAATTGATTTTTTTTGAAATTTCAATTCAAAAGCCATCAGATCCAACCGCTCAAGCATTGACATGGTCTGCATATAAACACAATAATACCATCAAGTACTTAGTTTCTGGCACTCCTGATGGTTTTATCAATTACACTTCAGAAGGCTATGGTGGTTGAATTTCCGACACTGGACTTGTGCGTCAATCTGGTTTTCTGAATACTTTACCACCCAACTCAAACGTTTTAGCAGACAAGGGTTTTAAATCAATTGAGAGTGATTTAAATCTTCCTTCCTACAAACTATATAGACCGCCATCTGTGTCAAAATATCAAAAATTATCACATGAAGCTATTTCTAGCAAGCAAGTTTCCTCATGTAATGTCGTTAATGGCGCTAGACAGTTAATGTTAGGAATGGAATTACACATATAAAGTGTTACGCACCTAAAATACACGCGGACCAAAGAAATGCTCGGCACACTAAAAGTGTTAATTTAATATACATAAATTTTATGAATTCACCTTTTACATGTAAAACTGTCTATATGAAATTATTGCATATTTAACAGAAGTTTCATTTCCAAACTATTGTTTTATAATAAGGAGTACTTTATAAATACACATATTTAAATATTAGTTAAGTTTGAAGTTTCTAAACGTGCTAAATATAGAGTGATATAGTGTGGGAATTACTAATCAGGTCCTCTGACGTCAGACCAATCAAATTTAGGTTGACTTTCTTGCACTTAATATTCGATTTTTCTCATTATATTTTAAGTATTTCATTTTGGTCACCTACTATATGCAGTTTTCTAGTGATTCTGCACATCGATAGTAACACTCTTATCGTTTTTAATTTTGGGTGAAAGTCCCCCATTGTCAGCGGCATTATACGGCAGATTATAGTGTCAACATTATCAAATCTCGTCGGGAGTCACTGAATCCTCAAACTTTTCAAGAACTTATTTTCTTACGAAATTGTTATAAGTAAAAATTACGTACGTTTTGCCACTTTTTGTTAGCTTTGAATTTGGTATTTTTCATGCATGTATTTGTGAAACTTACTATTTATTCTTAGATTTAGATTAACAATTGAATAACAATTGAACAATTTACAAACAATTGATAATTGACTTGTTTGCTCAACAATAGGTTGATAATTTATTGACATTGAAATTTTAAACAGCTCTACTATTTAGTATATTCATACTAGGTGTTCAGACCATATTTATATTAATTTGATTTTATAATTAATTCATAAGGAATTATATTCTGGCAGTACGTTAAGCATAATGCACACAACTATGATGAAAAATTATGCAAAGCCCATTAAAATTTTCACTCTAAATGTGGTACATAATACAACAAAACATTACATTTTTACTTATTCTTTATATGTATTCGTTTGAACAAATGGCAAAATCAGCAATGAGGGATTTTACACTAATGTAGAATCACTGTGGCTGACTTTTCAGCTATTAACATATTTTAGAATCACTGAGTTGAATCTAGAGAGAACTATGCCAAAGGACTTAATGTCAAAGCAGAAGGTCGCTTAGGTGAACATTAACTAGATCAACAGTGATTCTAACTAAGTAACAAGAGAACACGATTGAACTGAACTTTTTTCTCTATTTACAGATGCTTTGGTGTCTTATATACAATGCGTATTAACAATGTGTACAAATATTCAAACAACTAGTCACTAGTAAAGACGAAAAGCGCGTTAGCTGGCCGATGCTAGAAAACAGTACCTGCCGATGCTACAATATTTACAAACATGAGGAAACACGAGGCTGGCCCATAAATAACAACCACAGAGGTGCACACAGAGGGGGGGAGTGGGGGAACGTTCCGCCCTTCAACAGAGCAGAGATGCTTCCATTTCTCATGAAATGCTTGCCTATAACCAGTAGCGTAGGCAAGGGGACATGTTAGAAAGTCCCCC
>CABFPE010000071.1:44148-73283 GCA_900660155.1 Hofstenia miamia | reverse complement strand
TGAAGTCATAGATATACCTGCGCAAGTCTGGAATTGGACTGACGTATTGGAAAAATTGGGCTAAAATTGATAAATAAGACTAAATTTGGAGTTAAAGCTATATAATTTCTTAAAGGTTTTGAAAATATACATTAGTATCATATACTCTTGAAAAACTGAATTTAGAATTTTTAATTCAATGCGCAGATTTAGCAAGCCGCAAAATTTTAAAAAATTTCTAAAAAATAGTTTCATAAATACATGACGAATTGGAATTACATCGGTTGGACCTGATTCAGGTTGGATAGCGATTGGGCCTAAATTTTCTTATTAGTCTAAGAAGGAAAGGATTTTCTAAAAATCAATTTACCACAGAAGGAAAGAAGTGTTTTTTATTGAAATTAGGAAGAGATAACAGTGCATCAGCTTGTATTCGAAACTCGCCTCACCGACTGAGCTATAGAGCACATAAGTGTTTGCCTGCCTAACATTGGTTGCATAGTTGAAGTGTAGATAAAAATAATTCATTGCTAGTAATTAATAATATAAACATTCATTATGCTGGTTCCATTTGATAAGTTGAAAAGCAATATATATATATATATATATATATATATATATATATATATTTACATTACACTATCAGAATATTGGCTTCTAATTTTGCGTATATATATATATATATATATATATATATATATATATATATATACCTCAGAGAAAAAGCTGGGTGCGCCCCTAAACAACCAGCACCGATGTTAGACTAAAATTTAAATTGACATATTTTTAGCCGAAAATGTTTAATTTAGTTTAAATTCTTTAAATATATTGCAACCATTCAAAAATTTTTGCTAAATTTTGCAGAAATTGACTGTCCTTTTATTGTCGGATGATATCACTACCTTTCTGTTTACAGAACTCTTATTTTTTAAGAAAACAATAGCTGAAAAAATCACCATTTGATGTTTGTTTCAAGCCTGAGCACAGTGTGCCAGAATGGCCATTTTTGTCAAAAATTATTAACTCTGAAAATATTCCGTCAAAATTCAGCAAAATGTAGGATTTACACAATTTTGATGTGCTACGAACGATGGTGTTCTTGGTTTTGACTGTGATAAGTAATCTTGATGCCATAAATAGGCTTTCAAAATTTAAGTTTTTAAAAAATTAATACAAATTAGTACTGAATTGTAACATTAGCTTAAATATACGATATTACATGTGATTTAGTCATTTGAATCAGTCAACTCCGTTTCCAAATGACGTCAGTTTCAGTCATTTACCTTTGATAAATATTTTAGTTTATCAAATAATCTAGTTAAAAACTTTAAATATTAAATGATAACTGTAAACCTACTTTTAGGCCCCCCTGTATATATATATATATATATATATATTTATATATATATATATATATATATATATATATATATATTGGTTCTTTGTAGTTCCTGTAGCAATTTTGTTTACTATAAATAATAAGTTTGCATAATTTTTATTTATTTATTTTTAATGAATAAATCTATTTACTAATATATATATATATATATATATATATTTGTTCTTTGTAGTTCCTGTAGCAATTTTGTTTACTATAAATAATAAGTTTGCATAATTTTTATTTATTTATTTTTAATGAATAAATCTATTTACTACTATATATATATATATATATATATATATTTGTTCTTGTTATGCAAACATCTAAGAAATACAGTTCATAATTATCTTTTTCTTTAGTAAATTTTAGTGATTTGTACTGATAATTTAAATAATTGAGGAATTCGATAATGTTATCATTTTCTTGAAATTAATCAAAACAATCATCGACATAGGGAAGTAATGGTTTAAACTCACTTATTACATCGCTGTAATTGAACTAAACCAATAGCTTCATCACCATAGTTCTTGTAATAATCTCTTTTTGTCTTGGTATTTGAAATTTAATAAATTTCTGTGAAGACAAAAGGTAGTGACATCAGCCGACAAGAGACAGTGAATTTCTGCAAAATATTTTTAATGGTTTCTTTATTTTAAAAAAAACTAAATTAAAAATTTTAGACAAAAATATTTAAATTTAAATTTTAGTGAAAATCCCCCATTATATTTGTTGCTCTTGAAAAATTTTGCATAATTGCTGAAGATTTACGCAAAATTGTTGTAAAGGCCGCAATTATGCATAATAAAATAAAAATATCATATGGAAAGATATGCAATTTACATTGACATTAATGTGTTGCAAAACATCCAATTAATCAATATATATATATATATAAATATATATATATATATATATATATATATACACGGGCTCTAGATACTATGGGATTTGTATCCACCGCCCGCAACTTCCGATTTGCCATAGTATCCAGCGCCTTTTTGATGGAAAGCCAGAATAATTCATTTTATCCAAAACTTTTTATATTGCGCATTTGGAATAGGGGTCTAATTTGTTATATATGCGTTTCAGGTTTTTTTAAAAAAGTATCTTGTGCCTGTATAATTTTTTTTAATCCAGCTCCTTGTAAATTTTTTAAAATTTTGTATCCAAAACCCATATATGAATAATTTATGTATGTATGTATTTATGTAAATAATAAATAAAAGAAGCAGCATAATAAGATTAACTGCTTGTTTTTATGTTTTGTAGTTTGTCTTCAGTGGCTAATAAAGTAGTTTTTTACTACTATATTATTATTAGCGAAACGTATAAAAATTCGAATTCGACTCGAAAATTCTCCTCAAAACACACTATGAAAAGATTGGCACCAGGCATTTCAAAAATATATTGCTAATACAATCTAAGTATTTTTCAAGGTTAAGGAAGATTTTAAGTTTATAACCAATCAATGATTTATCTTTAACATCATTGCTTGGTTGCTTAATAATCAAATTAGCATTTTTAACTTCTAATAGTTCTTAAAGATATTCTTCGTATAGAATATTTTTCGCAACTAGTACAGTTGCATTAGTTCGTAAATCATTGGGACATCCTAGTTGTAAATATTCTCTATATTCATTTAATTTAAAATTCGTTACTATTGTTAACTCTTTGATAAATTCAAACTGCGTGTAATCAACGATATTGTCCATTGCTTTGAAGACCTGTGCACTGTCGACGAAGTTATCGTGGTAACGCCTAATTTCGGTGCCACTCTTTCAAGAATTTGTAATTTGATTCATTTTCCATGGTGGAATGTCCCCCCCCCGTCAGGTTTCCAAATTTGATTTTGACTGGATAAATCAAAAAATTTTTCGTAAAAAATTGAAAAATTTAAAATCTAGGAACTTGAAATGCATTTTTTAGGATCTATTTTCTCAATATTTTCAAACATTTTCATTAGAGAATAACAATGATGTCCCCCGTCAGAAAATCCTGGTTATGCCCCTGGTGTATGGCACATAAACCTTATTCAGCAGAAGGTATCAATGTTGGCATTGCTTGTATATCATACTTTTAACTTGATCTAAGGAGTTGTTTCGCATTCTTTGTTGCATATAGTTGGATCACAGTTTCCGTGTGTCATCATTTGTACAGCGAATTTTATAAATTAAATGAATTGCAAATGTATGCCATCCGCTGCATTTTTGTAAAATTTCAACAATTTCTTTCAAAGCATTCTTTAAATTTAATGTTTGATAAAAAATCAATTTCTTAACTTTGATTCGATTTCGTGTGAAAACAGATAATTAGCACATTTTGAGACATTTGCATGATGGTGCCATTCGCTCATTTCAAAGGTAGACAATCCCATAATTTTGCATGTATTGGTCAGTTTTTTGAAACATCAAGTAATAGACCAGGCCACATTTTGTGATATTTAAGTTCATTACAGTTCATTTTTATTTCAGTTATTTAAATTTTGTGTAACCAGCCTTCCAATTGTTTCATTATCACTCGACTGTGATGTATTACACACAATGGATACTTACCAATTATTGAAATGAAAATAGTGAAACAATAATAGTAAATAAATATGTCGTTTGTAAACAAAAGAGTAGTAAAAATACAAAATGCTCATTATGAGCTTAGGGTGCGTTCAGATGAGAATAATGTATATCATTTGATATAAACGTTAAGAGCACTGTTAGCTGTTTCTACGTTAAGAGCACTGTTAGCCATTTCTATGTTAAGAGCACTGTTAGCCGTTTATACGTTAGGAGCACTGTTAGCCGTTTCTACGTTAAGAGCACTGTAGCCGTTTCTACGTTAAGAGCACTGTTAGTCATTTCTACATTAAGAGCACTGTTAGCCATTTCTACATTAAGAGCACTGTTAGTCGTTTCTACGTTAAGAGCACTGTTAGTTGTTTCTACATTAAGAGCACTGTTAGCTGTTTCTACGTTAAGAGCCCTGTTAGTCGTTTCTACATTAAGAGCACTGTTAGCTGTTTCTACATTAAGAGCACTGTTAGCCGTTTCTACGTTAAGAGCACTGTTAGTCGTTTCTATGTTAAGAGCACTGTTAGTCATTTCTACGTTAAGAGCACTGTAGCCGTTTCTATGTTAAGAGCACTGTTAGCCGTTTCTACGTTAAGAGCACTGTTAGTCGTTTCTACGTTAAGAGCACTGTTAGCCGTTTCTATGTTAAGAGCACTGTTAGCCATTTCTACGTTAAGAGCACTGTTAGTCGTTTCTACATTAAGAGCACTGTTAGCCGTTTCTATGTTAAGAGCACTGTTAGCCATTTCTACGTTAAGAGCACTGTTAGTCGTTTCTACATTAAGAGCACTGTTAGCCGTTTCTATGTTAAGAGCACTGTTAGCCGTTTCTACGTTAAGAGCACTGTTAGTCATTTCTACATTAAGAGCACTGTTAGCCGTTTCTATGTTAAGAGCACTGTTAGTCGTTTCTACATTAAGAGCACTGTTAGCCATGTCTCTATTTTGATGGACACACGCATTACAGTCTTTTGCTTACTAATGTATGGACCAAAAATTTGAATTAACAATTCAGTTGTTGCCCCAATTAGTATAGTAGAAGAAATTTCCTACTCCAGTGTCTCCTTTAAGGCTTTCCCGTTCTTAGATGCTGAGTTATTTGTCAATGCTTAAAATTCTTTTTTTGTATTGCACAGAGTTGAAGTGCATTGAGCTTGTTTTCCATTTCCATATTTGAATATAATAATGAAAACCATGTCTATTGAATTAAACATCCAATCAAATTCGTTTTTGATTTTAATGTTTTGAATCAGTAATTGAGGTGTTGATTATAATCTTCCCAGTGATAGAAAAACAAAATTCCTATTAGAGGTTATTGATGAATAAACAAGTGGCCGTGCATCAGAATAATGCACGTTTGAACGCAATTTTATCAAATTGCTGCACATCAAAAAGACGCTCGCAAATTTTGAAAGATGCATAAAAAAGTTTACATCAAAAAGATGCTTGTCTGAACCCACCTTTTCAATTGAAGTTACTACTGCTTCTTTCCAGAGAGTTCTCGTTGCACTTGGAAACAATTTTCCATTTAGTTGTGGCCATACTCACTAAAGATTTTCCTAAGAAATCCCCTTGAGCAGTCAGATGATGTTAAATAAACTTTTGTGTCGTAGAAATTACTTTTACTCTGCTGTTTATTTTATATGTCCAGCAGTTTTTTAAAGCATCAATTGCGAAGATTGATGTATTGTTTTGCAACTTCGTTTGACTTCACTATTAGAAGGGATGTCGAGATGTGCTTCTCTTGCTTTTGTCCGTCTTGTATTTTTACTAAAGCATCTTCAAAATTTCATATTTAATGACTTTCTAATATATTTTTCCCAATATTTCATGGAAAATGCAATTAACTTCGGAAATCGAAACATCATCTTGCTGTAAAATAATATGAATGGAATTGAGTTTGGTGGCATCTTTTTCTATTACTAGTATTTCACAATTCCCATTTGCAAAAGTAATATCTACAAATGCTTATGCATTTGCTATCTGAGGCTCACAATAAAGTTGTATCATGCTTCCAGTGTTACCGCTAACGTCTTTAGTTTTCCTGTAAGTTGGCGTAATTTGCCTGAGATTTTTAAATTATTTAGTTTTCCAATATGTCTTCGTAGCTTCAGATAATGCATGAGTCCCAAATGGAAGAGATGTGATGCATCAGCAGTTAAATTACGAGGTTGTCCTCAATTCAGTATGACCATGTCTTCCTATCCATTACTCAGAAAGATCCATTTTGTGGTACAGTTTTTACTTCCGCAGAGAAACGTATTGTGATGTTCTCACATATAATACCACTGCATCCACGTCATTCATGATCTTAGAACATATTCCTCTGATCCATAGGTCATAGAATGAAACAGAAGTTTAGCTTTAATTGCAAAATCAAGGTTGATGTAAATAGAGTTCAACATCATTCAATGTTAACCAACTGCAATTGAGTTTTTGATTTTCAATAAATCATTCGAAAACTAGTACTTATCAATTATATTTCGGATTTTAGACTAATAAATAGAAACAGTCAGTGTTTTTCAGTTCTCAATATATTTCCAAGTATACTGTAAATCAAGTTAAAATGTTTATTTCAATTTTAGTATTATAATGTAATTTGGTTGCACAATGCATCTACTTTATTTTACTGAATTCTAGCATTTGTTATGTTTGTCAATATTGATGCAGAGTTTAATTTGTTTATCGTATAAATATTAAATGGGATTTTTTGTTGTAGAATGAGTGGGAATTACGTAGCTTCTGAAGTTGGTTATCGGTCAAAATTGGCATGTAATCTTTTGTCAGAAAATGTACATCGAATTGCGAATGAACCTTCTCTTGGATTATATCGCATACAGAATCATTGTCAGTCATCAGCTGAATTACTAGTTGCTTCTAAATTTCAAGTCATGCAAGCTGACCAAAAAATGCAGGTTCTTATTTAATAAAAATATCATGTGCACTTTAATGATTTTTGTTGGTTTTCTATTTAGATTAGTGTTATATTTTTGTTCTATATCAATATCATTTTCTTTTTAATTTTCAATTGATGACGTAGGTTTGCATTGTATTTCGCCGGTTAACTCATTTGCCTGCTAAGAATTGAAAACGGTTCAAAGCTATTTTCCCTGAATAATCCTTCTCTTGCAGTAATTAACTCCACTTAATAACAGGAATATCTACATTGTATTTGCAGCATCTATTTTCCCCAATTCTGACTATTTCATCTTTTCTTTGCCCTACATTTAGATAATTGCTTCTTTTAATTGACCTTTATATTATTTTTAAGGGAGTTTATTATGACGCTGATTACGCTCTGAAGGGAATTGAAGAATTAAAGGCTACTCAGTCACACATCTCATCAGGACACTCATATTTGCAGAAAGCGCTTGAATCACAAAGACTTATTTTAGCTCGAGCACGAAGGAGCAATGAGCAGTAGTTGATATTAACTTTTTCTTATATTATTTATATTCGATTTTTGGATTGTTGTAAATATTAAATTTACCTGCGTTTTTTTTGTACATATTGTGTAAGTAATCTAAAAATCTTATTTTAAAGTTCAAAACCGGGTGCACTTGCCCCTCCGCAAATTCCTATATTGCTGACTGCGATCCCGCTTTGTATGCACAACGGATAACCGTAATAGTAGGCATAATCTAAAACTATCAACGGAATTATTTGTTAACTGCAACGTAATCGTAATATTGAATGAACCTTTTTTAGATTTAAATCAGACATAGTGGTGAACAACTACACAAAATAATTGGGGCTTCCATCTAAAATTGTCAGAATACGACAATATTTCTGAATAGTTCATAGAAAAGGCCTTATAATAGGCGAACGAGGTTTAAAAATTAAGTATTTTCAAGATATTCAGCATTTGACTTGAAATTTTGTTACGTTAGATGACCTAATTGAAAATTTCCTACGCATATTTAAGCAATATGGTATGAACAAAACGCCAAAGTTTGGAATGCTCACTAAGTGTGAACAGATGACAGAAATCTTAAAAAATTATGTTGACTATTCCGCGGGAAGTTCAATTTGGTCATCTAATGTCATAGTAAAAATTTAAGTTTAATACTGAATATCTTGAAAACTCATAATTTTAACCCTGATCGCATACGATACGTACTTTTCTATTGATTATTCAGCTATTTAGTGGCATTCGGACAGTTTTTAATTTTGGGTTCAAGACCCATTACGCAATCACATAGCTCAAGGCATAATAATAATAAATGACTTTATTTAGCCGCTGACGGCATACACTACAAAAAAAATAAAAACAAGTCAAGTTTTACGACAGCGAGGACAGTCACCGGAGATGAAATAGGAGCAGATGGAAGAGTAGGCGAAGTTAGAGAAGGGCTCAGCAACGAGGAAAGGCATCACAGATTTCTTGAAGCCCGGTGGCGGGGAAAAGAAATCAATCGCTGTTGGAGGGTTGAGAGTCAAGATGTAATTAGCAGCAGTGCAAGCACGATTGAAAAACGAGTGAAGGGTGCGATGCTTCTTGGGACGACGGGTGGAGAAAGTATATATATGAAATTACAAAGTTCTAAGCCACCAACTCACCATTTGAGAAATTTGTTTAAATTGAAAGCATGTTAATCGCACCAGATTAATGCTAATAACTCTAAATTTATAAATTTATGTTTAAGCATCCAATGTATTTTTATGAATACAGCATACAAATAGATCGAAATATTTTGTCTGATTTCTGAAAATGTTATTTAGCGTTACAAGTTTTTTTTGCCGCCACATGATGTTGCCTGACATGATTTGCAGTAATGGGGATCTGTCATTGCTTCATTTTTAAGTTACTGTGAATTTTGTATGGTTCTTCACAAAATCAAGATTTTTAATGGGATTATATCCTGACTTAATTTCTCAATGTACGTATCTGATACATGTCTATCATTTTTTGTAAAGACTTGCAGTTGTCATGTATAGCAAGAAAAGAATTTAAAACTGGGTTTTTAGTTTTCAGAGCAGTCGCCTCAATATTGTTTCCACGAAACGATGCAGCCTTCTGGCAACTGTCAATATCCTTGTCTTGTTGAAGCGTAGTTGTGTTTTTTCAATAATAAATATAGTTTATTTTTATACCTTTGTACAATACGAAAAAAGTAGAAAAATGCTTACTAAGGTTTAAAGTAAATTCCACTTAGTTGCAAATTGATATTATTTAGTTACAGACTTTATTCTTTGAATATCAAAATAAGTTCTTTTTTTTGGTTATAATTCTAATTTAATTTGTTCTTAAATTCTTTAAAATTAGATTCGTCTTTAATTTCGGGTGATAATTTGTTTCATAGATCTATACAGTAATTGTAAAACAGTTCGTGATACTTTTTCTAAATTTAAATTTGCTATAGCACTTCGTTCTAACATGGAGTTTTGATGAAAGTTCGTCGTTTGATCTAATTTTGAAAAGTATTTGTAGTGATTTTAGTTTTTGTAGATAGTTTAATGAAAAAAGATTGTAAATTCTTCTAATTTTTTGATTGTTTCGTTTCACATAAAACACCTATACTCCAATTCAACATTCTTTCTAACTTATTTTTGAACGCTTTGATAAGTTTGTCAACAAACATGATTAATATAAATACTGAAGAAGAATATACAATTTCAATATCATTATTTTCCATTTAATTGGTATAAAGTTTTGTAACTTACAAAGTGTTTTGATTCCTTGGGCCATTTTTTCATCATTTTGTTAATATGTTCTTTAAATATTAATTTACTATCAAAAATAAGCTTAATGTGACATCAGCATTTTTTATCACAAGGTTAGCAAATCTGCATTTTCTTATATGATAGCACAGATGAAGAGAGTAATTGCAAATTTGTCTTGTTTGTTACTAGTAAAGCAAATTCTACTGCACAATACCTTTATTATTGGTAACAAGATGCATCATGGGGACTAAGATGATCCAAATATAAACTAAAAATAGAATAAAAATATGTTAGTACTATGGTCTTGCAAAATCAGTTGTAATGGAACCGCGACAAGAGTGGGAAATCCCTGTGGACTGGGAATTGGAGTGAGATGAGATAGGATTGAGCCGGATTTCAGGATTGGATAGGATGAAGTGTGACAAAAATGTAGAGTATTTAATGCATGTGGATATATCTCTTTTTATTCTTGTTTCATATGAAGAATGGCTGCATGACATGATATTCAAGTTGAAGAAGGAAATTTTATAATCATGCTCTTCACTGGAAAAAAGTATGTAGTAAGCAACCAAAGTATTCAATAATATAATTTGTGTCCAACTGAAATTTTTTGATTTCATTTGATTTATGGGACGAACTTTCAAAATTTGTAGGACTTGAAATACAGATGGAATCGGATAAAAATGTTACATGAAAATCTTGTTCCAGTACAAGCCTAGACAAAATGTCTATTACAATTTTTTGGACAAAGATATTGATATGATGAAAATTTGCTGAACGAATCACAATTTTGATTTTTCTAAGATAATTTGCACTCCATTAAAAATAGGGTTACAATTTTTCTTTATTGCCATTTGATCTGTTAAGGCTATTTTCATATAAACACCTCTTTTGCATTCCCAACAATTTAAGTACACGTACTTCAAATTTTATACTTTCCTCGTGAATAGCATTTTGCATTAATATTACGAATAATGAGTTTGCAATTTTCTACCAGAGAATTCGTATTGCTATTCTCACAGAAACATTCTAAGCCAAGTTGCCATTGATTTTCTACTGCATCAAAATTAACAAAAATTTTCATTATAACAATAATTTGTTGTTGTTCTATATAGTGCAAACCCACTATAAGCAATAGTCAGTCTGTATTAAAAATTTGGAGGCTATGTTTTTGGTTTGAGTACGTCGTTTTTTACATAAAATGTAGAGGTTGTCCCAACTACAAGGCCTCAAAAGAGTATGTTTCAAAACATTTGTACTAATGGCGTATAGAAAAATTGATATATATATATTTTTTTTATTCCACGTACACACCACTTTATACATCTTGTATCATATTTGGTTAGGGAATGTAACAAAATTTCCAATGATTTTGTTGGAAAGATTATGATTTGAATACATAAAGAACCACTCATTATCATTGAAAAATTCCTTGAGCCTAATTAACTCAGACTTTTTTACATTTTGAGATGGTTTTTATAAAAAAATTTAAAGTACTCATAACTCAATGCATAATGAGTCGTGTATATATTGTACTTGAGTGGTAATTAGACCGCATCATTAATTGAACACTGTGTATGGAAGTAATTTGTAAGCGTTGACAAAAATCTCATTTTCTATTAACTACATTTACATATACTTCAAACAAAGAAATAATTTTTACTTAACTAATTTTCACCATACGAGAGAAACACACTAGCTGTGTCCAAAACGTGGACAAAATGGTTTTTGTGACTTTATAGAGGCTGCTCAGTTTATGATTGAAATAATAAATACCTTATCGGAGAACTTCTGTATCCGGAATGATCGTATCAGAAGTAGAGGTCGACGGTAAACCGATAAAAACCATAACCGCGGTTTTTCTTAGAAACCGTTACCTGACCGATTGCGACACTTGTATACGGTTTAATACGGTACGGTTTTTAGGCTTTATAGTCTATTAGGAAAAAGCCCCCAAACCGAACCCTTCACAGCCCAGCATTACCAATTTCATTGCTCCCTCAAACCAATACGAGCCAACTAGCACGAAAGCACAGAACATTTCGAAGACTATTGCGATTATGGTTATAGATTCATATCAGCCAAGCTTCCGGGAGGTCATCAGGACTCTGGATCCCCGTCATAAAATAAATATAAAAACCGAACCGAAACCGTAATTTTACCCGGTTTACCGATCTGAACCGAACCGGAGTCAAAAATTAAAAACCGTCGACCTCTAATCAGAAGATAGATAACAACGCATTTCACGTAAAAATTTAAGTTTTTCAATATTTTAGCATTAATAGAGCTTTTATCTAACTTCCAACTCCAAAACGGAAAACTACTTAAACCTCCAAACGTTTAAATTTAAGAATGTTTCATTAGCTAACAACAAAGATTCAATTGCTTTGCCACTACTTTTTGTGTTGGTTTATTACATTCTGCTCTTCATTTCCATGTTAAGAAGAACAATTTTTAATTTAAGCCAAATTACAGCCGGCAAGATCCTTGACATTAATAACTTTATGTATGCACTTCTACGATACACGACTGCTATGTGAAGTGCAGATTAAATCAAATTATGTTCAGATTTATTAACTCTGAATGCTGGTCAGGTTCTAGACAGGTGAATTCTAAGTAATTTCATTATATATTACCATTTTTGAAATTTATAGGTAATTTTGTTGGTGTCGAAAATTCTTGTTCATAATTTTACTTAAAATTAATTCCATTTAAGAAATTACACAATAAGTGATTGTCGTAAATGCATAATAAGCTTCAAATATAAAATTAGATAATCCATCCAAAACAATTTGAATACAGGTTCTCTACAATTGTAAACCAAATTCATTGTTTGGATTCAACAATTTATTTTCCAGAAAAGCGACGTAATTGTTTAGCATACTTTGAACATTGTGACCTCTAATATTTGTAATATTTATTATACCACAAGAACTGTAATTGTGTTAGCTTGCTAAAATTTTATTATGTGGGAACACGTTTCCCTCATTGCTTAATGAAGAATCGTAATGCGGAATTAGTTTCATTTGCTTTGACTCTAATGCTCTTTCTTGGTATAGGCACGTTGTTTGTTTTTGGAACCGGTTTGATATTTCATGAAAGTTTGAAGCATTCTAATCCACCCTCATTTAAGTTTATAATGATTTCAAGGGATAAGAAATCTTCTAAGACCCCAGCTGCAATTGTACAGAGGTGCCAATTGACATTTGATGAGCAAATGCGAAATCCTAAATTTCGTTTTTTAGCTAAACATGATTTAAAGTACAAATATACGACAAAATACTTCTTAAGTGACTACTCTGGTATTTCAGATGCAATTCTCTTCAATAATGACACGTATTGCTTGTCAAAAATATTTCTTTTTAAGTTATCAGCGGACTTTCAAAATTTAAGTTACCATTACGTATTAGACTCTCAAATGCATGGACAATGGCTAGCAACAAAACGTGATAAGCTGTTTATTAGCCCATACAATTCAGCAAAACAACAATACATGCAATTGGTGAAAGGAGGTCCATTGCAACTTGTTAAAAAAAATAATTTGTATTCTAATCTACTAAGCCTGCCTAGATATAAGGCTCAATCGTCCTCTATTTATGCCGGTTATTGGTGTGAAACGTCAAGTCTTTGGTTGTTTGGAGTTTATTCCAATAATTTAGAGACTGGTTTGCCCGCTATTATAATTACCGATAAGCACTATAAGTACATTAGGAATATTACATTGCCATTATTTCATGGAAAACGAGTTATTTCTGCTATATCCAAGATTTCTGACAAACACGATGTATACGCAGCATTAGTTAGTTATTTTGACTACGCTGATAATCCTGGTAACTTCCTTTATCTCTTCAGTTTGAATGGCGATATAATTTTAAATGGTAAGCATATTAATACTCGTTATTCATTTCAAAGTATCGTGTTCTTACCCTAATATAAATTGCCAATTGAAGATTCATCTTGCAATGAGAGGATGTGTGCTAAGTTTTAGAACTTTCTTCAGTAACTTCGATTTAAGTAACAAAAAATCCATAGTACGTTGTTGGCTCAGATTGCAATCCTTCATTCATATTTTGCTGCTATTTTCGTTTTGGCAGCGGGACTGGTATGCAGGAATTCTGCCTCCCATGTATTCGAGTGCGACCATGATGTAGAGCTATCTATTAAACTTATTTTAAGTACTGAATTTCAAAATCTTTAAAATAAAAATTGTTATCTTATTATGAATTTTTCAAATCTTTACGAAGATTAGTTCGGACAAATATAAAAAATTCCGAAAATTCATAATAATAAACTAGTGGTGGATTTTTCATAAGACAATTCTTGTTAAATCTTGAAATAGCATCATTGCTGTAAATACTCTGAAATTTGGTTTTATTAATAACATAGTATATTGCCTTGCTATTAAAGTTGAGTTTATGGTGGGAAGTCATAACTGCATTTAAATTTGTCTTAGCAGTGTGATAACATTAGTGAACAAAAATTTCATATATGGTTTGAAAATAAGGCATCACAAAATGCAAAAACAACATAATTCTTGGTCTTCTGTTAACTACCAAATCACAACATTCAGTTTCGAGAGCATGTGATGTTAATCAAGATCCTGCAGAATTGCCAAAAAAACATACATTCATTCCAGGATCAATTGCTGTGCTTAATCTTCATCACAAAAAGGTGGAAATGTGTTTTGAAGAATTTGTTTGAGAAAAACTGTTATGTTACCACCCCTCAGATTAAAAAGAAGTTTTTAGCGATAGGAATACAATTCAGCACACCAACTTTTCAATGTCAAGTTCTTTCCACGGGGTAGAAAGAATCATAGACCTCTGCCAAGCAGCTTGTGTCCCCCGGATCAGCACCAAAATTTAATGGATTCTTCCTTTGGCGGAGACGCACCTCTGGTGAAAATTTGAGGTCAATCTATCTATTACTTTTTACGTAAAGTTGCTAAAAGCAACAGACAAACAAATCAACGCTACCAAAAACATAACCTCCTTGGCGGAGGTAACAAGCAATTAGCATGGACATGTAAGCACCAACACACCAATTTCACCAGTCTTTTTCAGTGATGCAAGGCAATATGTTCAATGAAAGTAAATGAAGAATATTATCCTGATTGTTTACATCAAACTGTTAAATACTTTTAAAGCATAATCTTTTTCTTTAATCCAGGACGTTTTCATGTCGTGAAGTGGACAATGAAGCAAGACCAATGTTTACATAGCTTTCAGAGTGATTTTGATAGATTTTAGTTCAGCAAGATGGATCTCAACCTCATGCTGCCCATAATTCAATAAGTCTCTTGCATGATAATAATTTTGGTGTTCTTGAATAGCCAGACAATTTTCCTGACATGTACTTATAGAAGAAGTTTGGCAGATTCTCAAGAACAGGACAACAGCTAGAAATCCATGCAGTAAAATTTAATTCTTGACACTTGGTTTCATGATCTGAACATCAAGAAAATGGACAAAAATTCAATCAATAGTATAGCAACTCACATCACTAACTTAATTGCAGCAAAATTTAGTTACACCAAATACTAATTACAAAAAAATTAATTTTTTAATAAAAAATTTGATCAATGTTAATTGTTGCACCCTAATAAATGCTACTAGGCTTTTAAATAACTGACATTGTCTAAATAATTGAATACAACTAGAAATAAAATAATGATGCTAGTAATTTGATCACCACTGCAATCTTACATATCCCAATTGAAAAAAAGCTAGTATAAAATAGCTTTTTTCAAATTTTGCACAATTCATCAACTTAAAAATTTAAGACAAAAAATCTAAATTTCATGATCAAAACTTTTGTAAGCAAACCTGACTTAATTTAAACGTATTTAATTTTGAGTTCTATATAGCAAATAATTTCATAAACACAAAATCCTGCTTTCCCCATTTCACTTCCACTGCATTTCAATGTAAATATCAATTTTGGTATTAAAATATTATAAAATAACAGACAATTATTCGAATTCTATATTTTTTTAATTAAACCCAGTCATGCAACAATAATGATATCTTGTTAGTATTAGGATGTAATACAACTACAATTAAAAGACATAAAATTTTCATTGAGTAAATAGATTAACCTTATCATTTTCTGAAAGCAAATCAAAAATCAACAAAGCATTTGCTATTGATGATGCAGAGGTAGTAATTATTTACTATTATTAAGCCTATTATTTTTGGTATTTTATGCCAGTCTATGACACATATAGCATATGTAGTGAAGCAATAAAGCAAAGTACATGTTTTCAATCTAATAAGGATAAAGTGCTATCGAATTGGTCCAACAACATCGGCTCTGTCAAACCTGATTTTTATTTTTTTTACCATATTTAGTGCTAAAGGGAAGTTTTTGCTTGCAACAGTCTGCTAAGAGAAGTACTCATCTATGTACCACATACAACAAAATTGAAAAATACCCGAAAATGTGACTTAGAAACCTTTTAAAACTGAAACCTTTTAAAACTGTGCCCTTTAATTTCAAATCTCTCTGAAATACCATATTGTTTCTAGGATGTCATTTCTCCCAGCGATTACCCCAATGCAATAATGCAGCTGTTTAAAGGCTTCATTATAATCAAATTAAACAACAATAATGCTTATTTGTTTTACCGGACCCGACTAGAATGTTTTGTAGACCCGACAAAACCCGTCTTGTTGAATTTGGCCCAACTGGACCCGACATGCTCACTTACGGCCATAGAGGGAATTATTCATTTCAAAAAAATTTTATATGCATAAAACCAATTCAAAAACTAAATCAAACAAAACTAATTTTATAAAATGGTAGAACATTTAATAATAATAAGAAAACAAATATTTCCTAATCGGTTCCCGATCATTTATGAAACTAGCTTGTACCCCAAACAGATATATCTATCTCTTACATTGATTTAACATAAATACAAACACAATACAATAAAGTAAAAATTCATAAAAACAAATACAGTTACGACAATTTAAACATAAGCATATTAATGATTTTGAACAAGGTGAGTTGTTGTTATAATATAATAAAAAAATTTTCCAAAAATATTCTGTCTTAGTTCATGCTTCATTTTTTTGGGAGAATTAAATAGATTGATATCGGAAAATAGAATAATAAAATTGGCCATATATTAAAGTAGAAAGTTAACGTTTTTTGTTTTCTAAAATGTGAATTTCTCAATAGCAGATCGTGAAGGAATATAGAAGAACAGGTTGTTCAGAAGATCGATATGGCTATGTTCATTTAAAATCTTGCTTAAGAAAATTAGATCTGTTAATTGTAGTTTTTAAGAAATAGGTAAAATAAGAGTATAAAAAATTCATATATTGAATGAAAAAATAAGAAAAATCTACATAAATAAATTAAAAAGCAGAACTATAAATTTGCTTGGATTAATAAATGCTCATTTTAGCTCGTTGTATATCCAATGCTGTGCTCAAGATTGGCTAGGCTCGTTGACAAGTCTGCAAAAGACAGAAGAAAGTTATCCCTGACATGACTGCTTTATGAAACCCAATTATAGCTCAGGAATGAGCCGCAGTCTTACTAGCAGCGTTTCCACTGCTCACCGCTTGTCCACCAGAATTAAACAGACGGGCTTCACGACCGTCACCGCCACATGTACACAAATACACATGACACTACCTTCATCTTACCCGTACAGTGTTCAGCTTTCTAAGACATTGGTGTTATCCAAGGATCCCAGCGTGAAGGCTTCTTTACTAATACGGCTTGCGTGCACTGTCCTTTGGATTCCCAAAACGATGGCAACATTTTACACACTTAAGTTGTAATTTACATTTTTACAGTATACATTCTTCTAAAATTAAAGATTATGGTTTTAAGGTAGCGTTCAGACTTACCAATTTGTTCACAACTTTTCTGAATTTACTGAGGTTGTCAGCAAAAGTTGTAAATGCGAACGCAAAAAACATCGTTGTCAATAAAGTTTTCAAGGTTATATCGATTCTACTTTGGCTGACAACTTTTTGACAGATCATGAGGTTGACAACAAAGTTTCAAGTGTGAACACGAAAAAACTTTGTTGTAAGCTTTTCAAACCAACTTCTGAGTGTTTATCATAAACAAAAGACTAATTATATAAGAAGCTTTATATGCTGTAAACGTGTTACTTCCGATGAGATGCAGTAAGTCCTACTATAAACAGTGGGCCTTTGGTGCACTCTAGCGTTTAAAAAGAATGCTTTCATCCGAGTTGTAACCGGGCCCGGCCGCATCAACACAAAAAAATCAGGCTTGGATAGTTTTTAAACCCGGGCCCGGGTGACCAAATTTATTGTTTCATACATTTTTCTTGAATATTCTACATGTACATGTATTCGACGTGCATTATTATTATATTTCATTTGAGATCTCATTTCATCTA
Source organism: Hofstenia miamia (assembly GCA_900660155.1). NCBI lineage: Eukaryota > Metazoa > Xenacoelomorpha > Acoela > Hofsteniidae > Hofstenia > Hofstenia miamia. Next base: position 55,310 of record CABFPE010000071.1, on the reverse strand, counting down.
CATATTTAGTGAACATATACTTAATTGAAGACATGATAAATTTCAGCCCGGGTGTTAAATTTTTCAGGCCCTGGTGCTTACCAATAATATACAGGCCCGAGCCCGGTTCCACCTTTGATGTGCACTACACATTTTGCGCATTATTGAATCTCTGGAAAATTTGTTTACTTAATAATTAATGAGCATGTCGACAATCAATAATGAAACACAATTATTAGAGCTCTTTGAAGAAAGGCCCTGTTTATAAATGCATTTATTGAGAGTTGGAAAAATAAACATTTAATGAGAGGAGATTGTCTTTTATAATTATTTTGTCGATATAATTGTTAGGGTGCGGCGATTTTGAATTGTTGGATTTCGATCGATTTTTTAGAAGTGAATCTACTAAATATCGATTTAGATTTTTTTCAATGTTCTTTGTAGGTGTAAGTTAGTATTTGGCAAAAAACTGAGTAGCGCTTTTCAGGCAAATTAAGATAGCACAAAATCGCGTTGTAGTCGCAAAAGGACAAATATTTTAGTTCACTATTTTGTTATTTTTCAGACATATAAGAAATAAGTAGTAATTAAAACTAATCTTCATCCCCAGTAAATGAGAAGAAATTTAAACAAAATATAATATTTGCTTAATTGCTTTTGTTATCACATATTTAAGCTAAAAACATGTCATTTTACTCAGTATTATAGCCTTAAAAGTATGTAACATATACATTTATATGATAATGTACGTTTCATTTTCATTTATTCTAGTCACAGAGATCGCTCACCCGCTACACGCAGATTTATATTTGCTATATTTTCATGACGATAGCTTTCATTAAGGATATGTATGTATGTCCATCAAAAAAGCTTTACATCCACAATGTATGATTGATTTTGAAAATATGAAAGAAAAAACAAACAATCATCTGCACATATTAATTTCCAAAATGTTGTCAACAGAGTTTTAAGTCTGGACACGAAAAGTATTCGCATGAAAATTTATTAAAATTACTATGTGCCAATCAGGTCTTTGCAATAATGCATTGATGTGATATTGCAATACAAAAAATTCAAAGTAAATATATTGCAATATGAGTTTACTGGCAATATAATATTGCAATATATTGTAATATTTTGGTTAATTGAAAGTTACCTATTTTAGGCATAGAAAATGATTCTTTTGTTGCTTTATTATGATTTGCAAACTTCTTGCAAACTATGTTTGACCTATGTTTCTAATCCATGTACCAAGTTGCGAAAATATCTTTTTTCATTATAAGGATCCAATATAAAAATGGCACCATTCTAACATCTATTCAAACTAGTTAATGTAAATTGACATGGTATTTCAATGAATCATTTAAAATAATATTAGAATTGTTTCATAATTGACGAAATCTTTTAAAATCATTCGTCTTTTTAATTGATTGTTTCTCATCAATGACATTAGAAGTATTATCATTATAGTTTATTTATAAGCTGTATGCGCACCAAAAAAAATACTGCAATCAAGCAAAAAAGCAGCATTTAATGTTATGCTGTTTATTTCTTAAAAGCAAAGCTAAGAAACTAAAATAACAATTCAAACGAGAACATTTTTACAAAAAACGCCTTTCAATTATATTGCAATATTATTGTGATCAAATTCGATGCCAATTAATGTTTTTGAAATGCCCTGGTGTCAATCCTTTTTTCATAGTGTTTTTTGAGGAGAATCTTTGAGTCGAGGTTGAGTTTTTACGTTTTGCATTCGAGAATATTTTTGTAAAAAAATTCGAATTTTTTGGTTGATTCGTTGTTTATCACGCAGTGCCGATTATCTCAGCATGCTGGCACACTCCCACGCAAAAACTGTAGTCCGTTCTTGAACATGTTCCTAGCTCTATCAAAAGCCAGATGTAGTGCACTACAGCCAAATTATTAAGTCTAAGAGCTCGCATGAAAATGCTACTGGATGGAGTTCAAATTTTATAATTGCAACTATGCAATATCTTAATATTAGCAAACTATCTGCATTTTGGATTATTCATTAATTACTGTATTTAAGTCTGCATTTATATGTGTTTTTATTATTGTATTTTGTAATTTTTTATTCTATTCTGTCAAAATCAGTGTTTGGACAAAGTTCTTACAATAGACTATTTGTTTTAATTTGGAATATTGAAACGTCAGTTACAGGAACAATTTCCATATCATAATTGTATAATTAAATACTAATCAACAAAATCTATATTAACGTCTTCATATTTTAAGTTTCACAAATGAACGACGTATTTTCTTTAAAACATAACATAAATTGTTCTAGTACAAGAACTAATAACATTTTAAATCAAGTTCGGGTAAAACATTGTCAAATTTTCTTATTAAACTCCATTAATGTGTTTGTGATTTTTAACAATACCAAACTCATAACGTAATATTTTCAAACACAAGCTTATCAAGGCTACCTTTACTAAAAAACAAAATATTTAGTTGGAAGTGCCTTCTTTATTCCTAAAAGCTACTCAGCAGCACTCTAATCGTTTTTGCTGAAAGTAATATACAAGCAATGGTGCTATTCAAATATAGAAATATTCAATTATTTTACACGCGCAATAATCTTTGTATTAACATGATTAGTCACTCTTTGGATGTTACAACAAACAACATTACAATATTGTAAAACAACAGAAACGTTTAAGATCTGTGTAGACGTTTCTAAAATCTTGAGTTTTGGGTTTACACTATACCTATACCAAAATCCAGTACCCAAAACGTCGCTATTGCTGACTCAATGCTAAACATAGAATACATGTTTCTAAAATATAGTAAATACAGGGCAAGCATGCCAAACACAAAATGTAAAAAATGTTAGCGAAACTAGTCCAGTAAACATCCCAAGCTCCTTTCAGGACACAGGATCCATGTGGCCACTATTCACATACGCAACACTGCATGCCTTGTAAACAAAGGTTTTTTGCCAGCTTTTCAAAGTGGGGAGGGGGGGGGTGGAGTAGGATTACGCGCAATAAAGTGCATTGTTTTGTTGGATAATTTTTCCTATTTCTGTTGTATTCTACTAGACACTTCACTTAATATTTCGAATTTTTANTCCCAAGCTCCTTTCAGGACACAGGATCCATGTGGCCACTATTCACATACGCAACACTGCATGCCTTGTAAACAAAGGTTTTTTGCGCAATAAAGTGCATTGTTTTGTTGGATAATTTTTCCTATTTCTGTTGTATTCTACTAGACACTTCACTTAATATTTCGAATTTTTATAAAGCGAATTCCCACCAAAAATTTCTAAATCATCAATTGCGTTAAAAAATTATCACCTATATTCGTGCGGCTTCCAATCTAGTCTTTCCTTTGTAATAGATGGTTAGTCATCACCAAATACAATGAAATTATATCTTGAGTTCCAATCGCAATAAATTTAATGCTAATGGCAGCAATATTGATGTCATCGAATAGGAGTGAGTTAATATAATGCTGATTCGGGCGAAAAATTCTTTTTGTCTTTCATATTTGGTCTGAAGTTTTGAGTGGCGAACCTATTTATCATTTTGTCCAGTGCCCTCAGTGTTTCGCTACCCCATGAACCATAAAGAGCTGCAGCAATAGGCAGACATTTGCAACAATATTCCAGGAGCTTTAGATCATTTTCATGATATTTCCTTTCTTCTGCAATGTCAAAGCAATCAATGTCTGTAAAACGTGCTCAGTATTGTGAGATTTTGTTGAGTGGATGTTTCACTGTGACATCAACTGCCAAGATCTACTCATTGTCCATACAGGAATGAGTATATCTGCGGGTCTTCTCTTGTTTCAATTAAGATTTTCTCCTTGCTCTAGTATTGGATTTAACAATGCCTTTTGCCAAGATCGGTAAATGAATCTCTTAGTGAAGTATGGCGATGCATAACATCAGGACCTTTTACATGTCGTATCATGATGTCCAAATTCATCTAAGTCATTTGTATTACGCATTCCAATTTTAGAGATTCTATTATTTCATAAGGTGTAAACATTTAAAAATTTGTTCAAGAAACCATCAAATCTATTAAAAATTCCTAAGCAGAATTTTTTTTGAAGAACACATTAAAACTAAAAGTGTTTCAGTTCAGCAATTCGTTGGAAGACAGTGATCTTGAATAACATTTTTGTTGCAATTGTTTACATATTACATATATATATATATATATATATATATATATATATATATATATATATATATATATATTTAGGCCTCAAATGCTATTGTAAACAGATTTAATTTACTGAAGATCTAAAAGTTAGGGAAAGAAAGTCAGTGAATTACGAAATTTATAGGGTTGGTAGTAATATTAATAAATTTATTTAATTGCTTGAACTGATAATTCAATATAGTTCTTAGTTATTTTGACAACCATACAAAGCAATCGCCTATTGATGTTGCTGTTTCTGTACAAAACTTTATTATACATTTCCTTCTACAAAGATAGGATTTGTCAAAAAATTAAAGCACTGCATGTTTTGCTTACTAAGGAGATTGCTTACAATGTTGCAGATGCTCAAAATCTTAAAAATCTCTATATTCTAATCTAATTCATGTCATATGTTACACTCATGATTCAAAAACTCTTCAAAAATGTCTGAAACTAAAAAATGCGCCAAACCATTAGCCAAACATCTTAAAAAATGTTGGAAAAATGAAACCGAAGTTCAAATCAATAGACAGAATTTCAAGGAAAAACCCATTTTTCGAATGCCATATTTGAACAGGTGGGGTACGTGGTTAAGTGCTACAGCATTAATCATTGGGGTTCCCCAAAGCAATCAGTGAAACAAAATCGGCTGCAGCCCCTATAAAGCGTTCAAAGAAATGAATGGTTCAGGTAAATCATTTATTAAAGAGAGTTACTGAAAATCATGGAAGGCTCTATTTAGAAATAGTGATGATGGTGGGATTTTGTTCTGCCAAGGCTTATTGATACGCATTAACTGAATTAGACAAATATAAGGTGTGCCTAGAATAGCTTTAATGGTTTCAGAGGTTTCTTATGATGCTTTTAGTTTATTTCCAACATTGATTCAGATTCGGATTTGATTTAAAATATTTGCAGGACCTTATTTGTAATTGATATTAAGTTTTCAAAAGAATGGGGTTAAATTATTAAATTAATAAGTAGATGATTTGGACTTGTTTTATATATTGAGAGCTAGAATTAGCCTGATAATATAACAAAAGTTCCGAGTAATGTTTACGGCATAGTATATGTATTATTTCGTAGCATAAATTTCACCTTTAAATCGCCACTCATTTCTCTGTCAATTGAATTTAAAATATCGCGTTGAGCAATCTTTATGTATTCCTCAAACGTCGCCCTTAACTGAGGAAAGCTCCTAGAAGCCAAAATAACATTAAAGCGAGATTCATCGGTACCCCACTTCTTTTCTCCAGCTTGGTAAAGATCATGTGCTTCTTTGGAAGCTTTTCCAAAGTCCACTTGTTGGTTTTCGTCTCTGTTACCCTGACACATGCTTACTAACAGTCGTTTAAAATGTCCACTAGTTTCACTAACGCAGTCCTTTTCCAAATCCCTATTGTAATGCATTTTATATTCTCTCTTGATCTCTGCAATCTCGCTGTTTGAACGCGTGCACAAAATGTCAATCAACGTTTCTTCATCAGTTCCAGCGCCTCTCATCGCCCTACGCAAACATTTTGCGTCGTACAAATAACGTGGCTCCATTAGGGCTAAAAGACAATCTTCTAAATTTCCGGAAAGTTCCGATTTTAGGTCGTTCATAAGATCTTTTCCATACATGGTCTTATAGCGCATACGAATATCCACGCGCTGAGATGTTGTTCTTGAAGCAAGAATAGAAATCAATAAGTTTTCGTCTGTTCCTGCTCCACGCATAGCTTTTCTCAACTGCTCACAGTCAGCTTCCGCATCGAAGGGTTGATGAGGGAACACAGTGGGATGCCCCTGCTTTGACTGCGCAGCTAAAACATTAAACAATTAAAAATTGAACTAAAAAATTAATAACTAATGTCTAGATCACACCCACATTACCAATAAATCTTGAAATATGTAAGTTTTCAAAATAAATGAGTTTTTGTAATTCGTTTTTGCGAATCCCTTGCGATTGTTTCGGTATCTTATAAAAGTATATTGATTAGTGACTGCAAACGTTTATACATTATTTGTATACTACACTAATTTTGGAGTATTTACATATGAAATTTCAAGTACGAAGTCACAGCGTCAGCAGTTTGATGATTGGAGGCATTTGTTTATCAGGATAATTTTATAAAACAAATCTAAACAAATTTTCATTAAAACATTAAAACATTGAATAATATATATATATATANTCTGGATTTTATTGTAAACTTCGAGCACATCGAAAAATTAAAAAAATTTCTTACACAATTATTATAAAAATGGGTCTATAATGGGCTGAATTATCATTAATTAATGGGCCTAGTTTCCTAAGCCTGGTCCGACTTGGGCATAAATTTTCGACTTGTTCTTCATAAAGAACAACAAGCAATACACTATGAATTTAGTAGGNATTCAACTAGATTATTTAAGGAATGACAATTTAAAGCTATATTTATATGCTCGAATCGAATGGGCCTATATACATATTAAATAAATAGCAAATTTTTAACTAAATACCAAAAGAACTCTAATAAAAATTAAATTAAAATTTCCATGACCAACTCTAAATCCGACCCTATAGGTCACATTCTAAGGCCATGAAATGACTGAGAGTTTTTGAATTATAAATAATATTTTAAGAACGGAATTGAATACAATTAATGCAAAATTTGCGATCAAGTGAATATGTGTTGTAGAGCTTTGATGAAATTTGAGAATTTGCCAATTTCACAATGACCTGTACATACAAACTTTAATCGATGGTTATTAATAATGCATTTTCACTTAAAATTGTATTCTAATGTTATAAAGCAAACACACGGGAGAACATTTAATAAATTTTCCAGAAAAATTGTTTAATTGAAAACCAAATACGAATATACGAGTAGAATATTACTACGACATAGTGTTAAAGAAAGAAAAATGTATGAACATACGACAATAAAATGTACACATTTTTAAGCACAGCGGAGTTTAAAGCTGGCATGGTCAGGTAGAGTATGCTGACTTGCGTGACAATCTTTCATCTGCTAATTCTAATGTATTTTTCAAGAATACATGTACAAATAATCGTTATCAACCTACAATTAATAATTACGGTGGACAATAATCGTAAAATAAGTTAAATTGTTTACATATTACATATGTATATATATATATATATATATGTACATATATAATGAAGTTTCACAAATTTGGCGAAACTTAAGTATGCAAAAATGGTCATTATAAATATGTGCATAAGCATGATTTTTGTCGTGAGGATGCATGGAGATCTCCACGGACATTTTCACGGAGTAGTGTGGCGAACAAAATTCTGCACCATGGACAAGCCTGCACTCAACATTACTTAGCAGCCAAATTTCAGCTCAATGGAATTCTTATGGATCGACCATTTGGGTTTCCACCGATCCACGGATTATTAAAAGACAAAGACAACGTGCAAGTCGTCAAATAAAAGCAGTTGTACTTTAACAGCGGCATGAGCAAAATGAATATGTCTCGGTAGTACATCGTACCTACAATAATATTGAGGTGTTTTCCTATATCGTGATATTTTTGATAAAACTAAGAAAAACTACAATAAAAGCATTTCTTTTTCAGTAGGCTTATGCTCTAATTTTATATCAATTTTCTTGGAGATATATTTGTATAAAGAGAATGGTGAAGACCTCACTAGTGACTATTTGCAGTGGTTTGCTAAACGCTACATTTAGAATCTAGAAAGTAAGGCAGATTTACAACTCATCTTCAATAAGCTTAAAACCAACAAATCAAGCGGCCCCTCAAGCATTCCTTCATGAACTCTTAAAATTATTGAAGACATCATTGCAAATCCCCTAAAAATTGTTTTTAATGAATGAATGTATACAATTTAATGAGTTCTCGGATAATCTAGAAATTGCTCCTAATTTTAAGAAAAACTTTTCATCAATTGCCACTAGTTATGCACCAATCTCAATTACTTCTCCGATAAACAAAACATTAAAAAAATTATTAAATAATCAAATCACTGGACATTTTAATAAGTATAATTTATTATCAAAAACCGAACTTGGATTTCGCAAAACTGTTGCACTATTAAATGCTACTGGAACTTAGAGAACATCACTCGATTCTAATAAATTTGTAGCTATAGCTTGCTTAGATCTCTTAAAAGCCTTTGACTCGATTAATCATAACATACTAATTGAAAAGCTATCTTACTTAGGATTTTCTCGTAGTAGTGAACAATTGATTACTAGTTAGTTCACTCAAAGATTGCAGAGAGTTAAATTAAATGATATTTTTTCAGAATGGTTACAGATTTTATGTAAATGAAATGAATTCTATAACTAATTGCAATTTAATCCAATATGCCGATGACACCTGCATTTTCAGCGATAATTTATCAATGCAACTAGCAGTGGAATCCATAGAATTTAATTGTAGCAAATTGCCAAAATATTTTTGTAAGCACAAGTTGAATTTTAATGAAGCTAAGACATCATTTTGTATTTTACAGCCCAATAAAAGCAATTACAATGTTTCTGCAGTGATTTTTAATGTCAATAATATTAATGTTCCTATTGTAGACACTTTCAAGTATCTAGGAGTAACTATTGACTCAAAGTAAAAGTTCAACTTATAAATCAATTTAATAGTTAGAAAATTAGCTATAGGTATAAAAAGTATGACACTAGTAGTTAGACAATTACCACTTTGTGCGATAATTCAATTCTTCCATGCTTTCATTAGAGTCACCTTAATTACACAAACATAATATTTACTGACCTACGCGATGTGCATTATAAAAAAATGATATTTAATTAAGAAGGGCACTAAATATCTCAACAAAAAACTCATCGAAAACCAAGCATTACATTTGTAAGTCTATTCGTTTTCCAAAACAACTGGTTATATTGACATTCTTCAAACTAATGAGAAACCTACAAACTTACATGACGATTGAAAATACCGGGATTTACTCAAACATAATTCAAGATCAAAACATTTTGCATGTGTTAAGTACAAGAAAAATGTTTTAAAGAAATCGTTCATTAATGTCGCCATTCCAATCTGGAACTCGCTACCTAAAGAAATTAAAATCATTGAAAAATTTAAATCTTCCCTAAGCAAAAATACATTTCTGATAAATCATGGCTAGGATTCAAATTTTATGACAATGACTATACTATAACTCGGTATTAAAATAGTACACTAGAAATTTATCCATCGACTGGAAGATTTGTTTTTGTAATTTATGTGATTTTTATATATGTGCTTTGTGATATATTGACGCCATTAATTATGTTATTTGTGAAAATTTTTCTGAATAAAGAATATCTTATCTTTTCTTATCATATGCAAAGATCATTTTGATTGTATTACAATTTTGGGTCACTTATTATTTAATATTTACATAAATGATTTGTCCGAGCAAGTAACATGTGATGTTATACAATATGCAGATGACAAATTAATATATGCTCTAATATTAAGTCATTTTAACTATGCCAATATACTCTACACAGATATAAACCAAAAATTTCTCAGGAAATTCCAAGTGCAACTAAATTGGTCTATCAAAGTAGCAGTAAATAATCATAGCTATAATAAGAATAATTAATATAGAAAAATTTCAAAATTATTTCTACATCCGCAATGTTACATGCATATAAATGTCTTAACGACGTTCTTCAAAATATTACAAAAATGACTTTCTTGCTGCAAAATCAGTCAACAAACAAAATAAAAGAACACACATAATTGAACCTATTAGGTATAAGAAGCGAATAATGAAAAATTCATTTCTAAACAGCTATAAATATGTGGAATGAATTACCAAAATATATTAAACAAATAAGTAAATTAAAAAACTTTAAAATTGATATTAAAAAATATTTTGCACTTATAATATAAAAAAACTGAAATGGCGAGGTTATAAATTTTATAATCCTGATTACTCTATTAATAGAAACTAGCAATCGTCATAGCCCAAGTTAACCACTTTTTATTTGTAAATATTCGTTGTTTTCTTTTTTGTTTAATTTTGTATTACTTTCTTGACGCTTTCAGAATTTGTTATCAGTATTTCTATTTATTGTTAAAACAATATCTGAATATAGATTTTTCTTCTTCATTACATTCAAAACTAACGTATGTTGCATCCCATTCAGCAGCAATAGCCTGCAATACCTTAGCAAACACAACTACTGAGTTAAAATTTTGGATTCACGAGAGCACGAATTACATTTGAAGATCTATGAAACTGTCTGCTCATAGCCCCAGGCCTACGGCCCTGATTGGAGGAATTCAAAATATTTTAAACACATCCTCTCACATTGCTCATTATAATTATTTCTTCAACAAAAATCCAGTTGAATCATGATAAATGTAATAAATGCACTCAATCATGTCTCATCAAGCCCGCAAAACACTAATTCTAAAACTTCATGGTTGTGAAGTTCGTGTTAGGATTTGAATAACTTCCTCCACACAGAAAGATTCGCTTGATATCTTAAATAAATCAAAAGAGCGTTTGCGAAGAATTATGTGCCTCATCAATTACTTGCGTAGCACAGTATTCATTGCCAATAAAATAAGTATCCCTTACTACATAGTTTTCAAAGATATTTGTGCATTCAGTATTTTTTCAAAACTCATAGTTCAATTAAAAGCAAATTGGAAAATTTATTACTTTAATTTCTTACAAGAGCAGCTAGCGGCTAATAATAATACAAAGAAAATTTCGAATACTTTAATTTCTTCCAACCAAATGGAACAGCAACTTCTTGTAGTCACCAGAACAATCGCCCTCAATGAACTTGTAGAGTGTTTTGTGATACTTTTGAAGAAAAGCTGTTTTAATGTCAGCGAGATCAACCTCAGATCTAGAAACCACTATTCTTATCAACAAAGCATCGTTTGTGCCTGCACCCTTCATTGACCTATATAAACGTTCTGCGAAATAATCAGCAGGATTTCGTGCACACTGAACGATGCATTTGAATCCGGTCTAAAACAGATCCTTAGTATCCAATTAATATAATATATATATAT
>CABFPE010000071.1:15246-44038 GCA_900660155.1 Hofstenia miamia | reverse complement strand
GCGAAATAATCGGCAGGATTTCGTGCACACTGAACGATGCATTTGAATCCGGTCTAAAACAGATCCTTAGTATCCAATTAATATAACTTATATATATATATATATATATATATATATATATATAGATATTTAGGCCTCAAATGCTATTGTAAACAGATTTAATTTACTGAAGATCTAAAAGTTAGGGAAAGAAAGTCAGTGAATTACGAAATTTATAGGGTTGGTAGTAATATTAATAAATTTATTTAATTGCTTGAACTGATAATTCAATATAGTTCTTAGTTATTTTGACAACCATACAAAGCAATCGCCTATTGATGTTGCTGTTTCTGTACAAAACTTTATTATACATTTCCTTCTACAAAGATAGGATTTGTCAAAAAATTAAAGCACTGCATGTTTTGCTTACTAAGGAGATTGCTTACAATGTTGCAGATGCTCAAAATCTTAAAAATCTCTATATTCTAATCTAATTCATGTCATATGTTACACTCATGATTCAAAAACTCTTCAAAAATGTCTGAAACTAAAAAATGCGCCAAACCATTAGCCAAACATCTTAAAAAATGTTGGAAAAATGAAACCGAAGTTCAAATCAATAGACAGAATTTCAAGGAAAAACCCATTTTTCGAATGCCATATTTGAACAGGTGGGGTACGTGGTTAAGTGCTACAGCATTAATCATTGGGGTTCCCCAAAGCAATCAGTGAAACAAAATCGGCTGCAGCCCCTATAAAGCGTTCAAAGAAATGAATGGTTCAGGTAAATCATTTATTAAAGAGAGTTACTGAAAATCATGGAAGGCTCTATTTAGAAATAGTGATGATGGTGGGATTTTGTTCTGCCAAGGCTTATTGATACGCATTAACTGAATTAGACAAATATAAGGTGTGCCTAGAATAGCTTTAATGGTTTCAGAGGTTTCTTATGATGCTTTTAGTTTATTTCCAACATTGATTCAGATTCGGATTTGATTTAAAATATTTGCAGGACCTTATTTGTAATTGATATTAAGTTTTCAAAAGAATGGGGTTAAATTATTAAATTAATAAGTAGATGATTTGGACTTGTTTTATATATTGAGAGCTAGAATTAGCCTGATAATATAACAAAAGTTCCGAGTAATGTTTACGGCATAGTATATGTATTATTTCGTAGCATAAATTTCACCTTTAAATCGCCACTCATTTCTCTGTCAATTGAATTTAAAATATCGCGTTGAGCAATCTTTATGTATTCCTCAAACGTCGCCCTTAACTGAGGAAAGCTCCTAGAAGCCAAAATAACATTAAAGCGAGATTCATCGGTACCCCACTTCTTTTCTCCAGCTTGGTAAAGATCATGTGCTTCTTTGGAAGCTTTTCCAAAGTCCACTTGTTGGTTTTCGTCTCTGTTACCCTGACACATGCTTACTAACAGTCGTTTAAAATGTCCACTAGTTTCACTAACGCAGTCCTTTTCCAAATCCCTATTGTAATGCATTTTATATTCTCTCTTGATCTCTGCAATCTCGCTGTTTGAACGCGTGCACAAAATGTCAATCAACGTTTCTTCATCAGTTCCAGCGCCTCTCATCGCCCTACGCAAACATTTTGCGTCGTACAAATAACGTGGCTCCATTAGGGCTAAAAGACAATCTTCTAAATTTCCGGAAAGTTCCGATTTTAGGTCGTTCATAAGATCTTTTCCATACATGGTCTTATAGCGCATACGAATATCCACGCGCTGAGATGTTGTTCTTGAAGCAAGAATAGAAATCAATAAGTTTTCGTCTGTTCCTGCTCCACGCATAGCTTTTCTCAACTGCTCACAGTCAGCTTCCGCATCGAAGGGTTGATGAGGGAACACAGTGGGATGCCCCTGCTTTGACTGCGCAGCTAAAACATTAAACAATTAAAAATTGAACTAAAAAATTAATAACTAATGTCTAGATCACACCCACATTACCAATAAATCTTGAAATATGTAAGTTTTCAAAATAAATGAGTTTTTGTAATTCGTTTTTGCGAAACCCTTGCGATTGTTTCGGTATCTTATAAAAGTATATTGATTAGTGACTGCAAACGTTTATACATTATTTGTATACTACACTAATTTTGGAATATCTACATATGCAATTTCAAGTACAAATTCACAGCGTCAGCAGTTTGATGATTGGAGGCATTTGTTTATCAGGATAATTTTATAAAACAAATCTACACAAATTTTCATTAAAACATTAAAACATTGAATAATATATATATATATATATTATATATATATATATATATATATATATATATTAAAAAAATTTCTTACACAATTATTATAAAAATGGGTCTATAATGGGCTGAATTATCATTAATTAATGGGCCTAGTTTCCTAAGCCTGGTCCGACTTGGGCATAAATTTTCGACTTGTTCTTCATAAAGAACAACAAGCAATACACTATGAATTTAGTAGGACAGTTTTCATTTTGACGAATCGAATGGGCCTATATACATATTAAATAAATAGCAAATTTTTAACTAAATACCAAAAGAACTCTAATAAAAATTAAATTAAAATTTCCATGACCAACTCTAAATCCGACCCTATAGGTCACATTCTAAGGCCATGAAATGACTGAGAGTTTTTGAATTATAAATAATATTTTAAGAACGGAATTGAATACAATTAATGCAAAATTTGCGATCAAGTGAATATGTGTTGTAGAGCTTTGATGAAATTTGAGAATTTGCCAATTTCACAATGACCTGTACATACAAACTTTAATCGATGGTTATTAATAATGCATTTTCACTTAAAATTGTATTCTAATGTTATAAAGCAAACACACGGGAGAACATTTAATAAATTTTCCAGAAAAATTGTTTAATTGAAAACCAAATACGAATATACGAGTAGAATATTACTACGACATAGTGTTAAAGAAAGAAAAATGTATGAACATACGACAATAAAATGTACACATTTTTAAGCACAGCGGAGTTTAAAGCTGGCATGGTCAGGTAGAGTATGCTGACTTGCGTGACAATCTTTCATCTGCTAATTCTAATGTATTTTTCAAGAATACATGTACAAATAATCGTTATCAACCTACAATTAATAATTACGGTGGACAATAATCGTAAAATAAGTTAAATTGCATATATATATATATATATATATATATATATATATATATATATATATATATACGATTCTTGAAGCAACATAATGTATCAGTGGCCCAGACTAACAATTATAATGTATAATATACTTTCTCAGGGGTTCACCAGACACCAGAGGGATTGGCACTGCAAGGGGGAGTGCGGGTGTTGCTAGAGCACCCTCTGCTAAAGTAAACAATTGACAAAAATAATTGCGACATGAGTACATATTTTTTTCTGTCAGATATTACTAATTAAACTATATACGTATTAAAGTAAACTATCAAAACTACTTGTTGATATCTAGCTCCGTTTAAGAGATAAGAGCCCATTAATTAAAAAAAGTCGTTAATAGCGTTGCAGATGCGACAAATTGTTTCTAGCGTTTTTTAGGCAAACTACTGCAACTATGACTCCCAAAGTTTGCATAATGATAGAGGACTTTAGGTATGAATCTCATTGTTAACAACTTACTAGAAGTCCTCTAACCAATAACACGTATTTGTGAATTAGAGCTGATCAAGATTCTGAGATACAAGAGTTTCTCTCATTTGCACAATTCAGCTGAAAATCAAATAATTTTTTTGTCCTCTTTTTTGGTGTATGAGACATTAAACTAGCATATTTGAGATTTTCAGGAATGAATTGGTTTTGAGTAAAGCAATAGAAAATTTTGTCGCATCCGCAACGAAACGCGTCTGTAGTGATGAGAAGATAACAGTTTCTACTGTCTACATATATATATATATATATATATATATATATATGCCTATGTATTAGATAATAATTAGTAGACCTAATCCATGTCAAATTCATTCTAATTAAACAACATAGTAATCACCAGAATTCGGAATGGGCTTGGCTGGGTTTGCTCAGACATTTTGAACGTCGTAGCAGGCTGACCCGGGTCAAACTCAATTACAGCACTTTATCCGAACAGGATATACCAATAAAGTTACTTCCAAAGTTGTGCTGTGCAATGTAATGTTGGAGTTCACTTGTGTCCGGAGGCGCGTTTAGGATTTTTAAAACGAGAGGAGGGGACTGACACCCATTTTTACAGAAAAAAAATTGTAAAAAAAGTTTTTTGAACTAGAGTAAGCCTACACAAAATGTTTTAGCAGCAAATCGATTGATAACATCTTGAATTAAAGTGAACTATTTTCAATTTTCTTAAGTGTTCGCAGCTGACCCCACGGGGGCGGTCTCCCCCAACGTAACGCGCCACTGCTTGTGTCCATAGCCTGGAAACACTGCGGACCTCAACCACATAGAGAATGCTGGGGCTTTCTCAAACAAAAAATTTCTGAAGAAATGATTAATCTTTATAAAGAAATCCTAGGATCTAAGAAATGATTGCGATCAAATTCGAAAGGTTAGGTTAATAAAGAGGGTCTTAACATCAATTACACTAACCTAATGAAAATATGTCAATGAGTTTTACTAAAGACTTATTGTTGTATTATAATCAATATAAACTGGCGCCACATGCGTAAAGCATGGTTGTATACGTTGTTTATATATTGGTAACTAACAAAAACTTCATTTTTTCTGCTGCAATACAAGCAATTCACGTGCGTGAAATAACATTTTTTGCTAAGTTCCCAATAATTTCCCGCCTACTGCATATGCATGTATATAAGTTTATTAAGAAAGACTTCATTTACAGTGTCTATTGTTAAGCAAATGATCCTATAACAAAAGATAACTCTAAAAGGAATAAACTTATAAAAATTTAAAGCTCGAAAGCCTAACGAAACCTAAAATGCTCACAACGCTCACAGGGTGATATCAGTTATTAAAAATTAAATATAAGTAAAATATTTAAAAGACAAATTATCATATTTGCATATACATTTTTTATTAAATAATTACAAGACAACTTTCATTAGCTTGTTATCTCATCTATTATTAGAAATAAATAGTAAATACCTGTTGTACCATGAGCAGGAACCCCTGCACCATAACCTTGTTGTGCTGGCTGTCCAGTTTGACCAGGTTGTTGCTGAGGAAGACCATATCCTTGAGCAGGCGGTTGGGCTCCATATCCTTGAGCAGGTGGTTGAGCACCATATCCCTGAGCGGGTGGTTGAGCTCCATATCCTTGTGCAGGGGGTTGAGCAGCATATCCTTGTGCCGGCGGCTGACTTCCATAACCCTGTGGTGCTCCATAGCTGTGTTGAGGTGGTTGGCCCGCATATCCTTGTTGCGGAGCTGCATAACCAGGAGCAGGTGGTGGAGCACCATAACCTGGCTGTTGAGGGGGAGCAGCATAACCAGCAGCGGGAGGTTGTGCTCCATAACCCGGTTGTTGAGGAGGATAGCCTGCCTGTGGTGGTGCATATCCAGGAGTGAATCCTTGACCTGGTTGTTGTGGATATCCAGGTTGAGCAGGAGGAGGATACCCTCCTGGCTGCTGTGGTGGATATCCAGGAGCAGGTGGATATCCTGCAGGCTGTTGTGGATAAGCAGATGGCGGAGGTGCTCCAAATCCAAGACCCGGACTAGCGCCATCTTGCCCAGAAGGAGGATAAATATTGGGTGGATAATTTGGAGGATAAGACATTATCTAAATATATTCCAATTTATCAAATAATATTTCTATATGAAGGTAATTGAATTCATAAAACTAAAAAAATTAACGACTGACAAAATCCATGCCTACACACTTTTTGGAAATTCACCTGAAATCATATTTCCTCAAGAGAATAATTCAATTAATTATACGACTGAAATGCTATAAGCTCACAGGGAATATAAGCACCTTAAGATAATTTATTTATGGTTAACCCTATTTTCACTAGGAATTTTTCAAAACCTATTATGACTTCAACAATTTTTTTTAAAAAAATTATAACTCATGGACTAATGAAGATATTTAACATTTGAAAACACCACAAGATAGGGACAAACTCTGGCTAAGCACACGGTGCGCCTGAACAGGACTCACACTAATTGTCGTCAGAAAACAAATATTTCAGGGTAGTTGTTGTCCCATGGGCATTAGGTATGGAAAGAATTTGAATGTTTTTGCAAAAATTGAAAAGATATTGTTATTTGCATGTATTTCAGACATAAGAATCAATTTAAGCAAAAATCATCATCATTGCATCAGCGGGCCCAATCTCATAGATGCGTCCATATAAAAGGCTTTCACTATTTCTTAATAGGCTTGGATAAAATGCTGAAAAATCGGATTGTTACATAAAAGTAACGCTAGTGGAATAAGGTTAACCTTAAACTGCCCGATCTATGTTCTACAAATATTTCAAAAACTTTGATTTCAGAATTGTATGTTTTTGAGTTTATAAAAAGGTCACAGCATGATTGTCTCATTTTTACAATATGGTTACTCAGAATAGGTTTTTACTTTTAAAAGGACAGTGAGCAAATTGTCATAAAACAATGTTTCATGATTTAAATTATTATACTATTTACATGAACACTGCGGTGAATTACAATTCTTTAATCTAGTACATTATGAAATACAGCAAAGCAATTTCCAGCAACAATACAAGAGCGAACATTACACATTGAATTATTCAAGACATTAACACTAAAAGTACCAAATGTGTCAAAATTCTGTTTACTTGCGTATGCATTCATTAAAAACAACACCAGGTATATACACCTCCAAAAATATTGATAATCTATTTGAATTTCCATAGGTAAAATTTTTTTCATTCTTTTATAAAATTTTTTAATTGAAATGCTACATGTAAAATGAATCTCAAGGAGTACTTCTAGTGTTAAATGTTTTGAAATAATTTACAAATCAACCAACAACAAAAAAATAAGATTTCTGTGGCTGAAAGTGTAAAAAAATATAGTTTTCAAATATTATGCTTTGCAGAATAAAAATTGGCTAAAACGTATCTTGTAACTACTTGAGTTAAGTTTGTGCTTTTAAAAGGATATCAGGCTGTTTAAGGTTAACATGATGGGACACCAATTGCTTGGAAAAAAATCAGTCAGAAATTGCAATACTAATTTAGCAGTAGTAAGACAATATTTCAGATTTTCGAGAATACCAAAATTTATATACANTCAAAAACTTTGATTTGAGAATTGTATGTTTTTGAGTTTATAAAAAGGTCACAGCATGATTGTCTCATTTTTACAATATGGTTACTCAGAATAGGTTTTTACTTTTAAAAGGACAGTGAGCAAATTGTCATAAAACAATGTTTCATGATTTAAATTATTATACTATTTACATGAACACTGCGGTGAATTACAATTCTTTAATCTAGTACATTATGAAATACAGCAAAGCAATTTCCAGCAACAATACAAGAGCGAACATTACACATTGAATTATTCAAGACATTAACACTAAAAGTACCAAATGTGTCAAAATTCTGTTTACTTGCGTATGCATTCATTAAAAACAACACCAGGTATATACACCTCCAAAAATATTGATAATCTATTTGAANGCACACGGTGCGCCTGAACAGGACTCACACTAATTGTCGTCAGAAAACAAATATTTCAGGGTAGTTGTTGTCCCATGGGCATTAGGTATGGAAAGAATTTGAATGTTTTTGCAAAAATTGAAAAGATATTGTTATTTGCATGTATTTCAGACATAAGAATCAATTTAAGCAAAAATCATCATCATTGCATCAGCGGGCCCAATCTCATAGATGCGTCCATATAAAAGGCTTTCACTATTTCTTAATAGGCTTGGATAAAATGCTGAAAAATCGGATTGTTACATAAAAGTAACGCTAGTGGACTAGGGTTAACCTTAAACTGCCCGACCTATGTTCTACAAATATTTCAAAAACTTTGATTTGAGAATTGTATGTTTTTGAGTTTATAAAAAGGTCACAGCATGATTGTCTCATTTTTATAATATGGTTACTCAGAATAGGTTTTTACTTTTAAAAGGACAGTGAGCAAATTGTCATAAAACAATGTTTCATGATTTAAATTATTATACTATTTACATGAACACTGCGGTGAATTACAATTCTTTAATCTAGTACATTATGAAATACAGCAAAGCAATTTCCAGCAACAATACAAGAGCGAACATTACACATTGAATTATTCAAGACATTAACACTAAAAGTACCAAATGTGTCAAAATTCTGTTTACTTGCGTATGCATTCATTAAAAACAACACCAGGTATATACACCTCCAAAAATATTGATAATCTATTTGAATTTCCATAGGTAAAATTTTTTTCATTCTTTTATAAAATTTTTTAATTGAAATGCTACATGTAAAATGAATCTCAAGGAGTACTTCTAGTGTTAAATGTTTTGAAATAATTTACAAATCAACCAACAACAAAAAAATAAGATTTCTGTGGCTGAAAGTGTAAAAAAATATAGTTTTCAAATATTATGCTTTGCAGAATAAAAATTGGCTAAAACGTATCTTGTAACTACTTGAGTTAAGTTTGTGCTTTTAAAAGGATATCAGGCTGTTTAAGGTTAACATGATGGGACACCAATTGCTTGGAAATAAATCAGTCAGAAATTGCAATACTAATTTAGCAGTAGTAAGACAATATTTCAGATTTTCGAGAATACCAAAATTTATATACAAAAACTTTGTGCACTTTGAATTAGTAAATATTAATGTAGAATAAAGGAATGGCTCCATTATATGAAATGTTTAAATTGTCCAAAACACAAGATATGTATACAACAGTGAGCTAAGCATGTTTATGCGACAATAAGGTGATCAATAAGAAAACAACAATATGAAATTTTTGGTATCACTTAAATATAAGAAGCTATTAACGTCAGACAGAGTTAACAAGTTTAAGGTGTAATTACATCAATTAAGACTTGTTAGCGAGCCAAAACTTAAGCTAGATCAGATCAACATCTTATAATTATGAGGGCCAAAGTGATGTAACTTTGTCTGAAAAAAGAAGAGCAGAATAAATTAGGTATGTCTAAGCCAGGTACGCGTTTAGGATTTTTAATACGGGGGCTGACACCTATTTTTACAGAAAAAAATTGTAAACAAAAAATTTTTTGAAAAAAGTAAATTTACACAAAATGAAATCGTCTGTTTTTAGCAGCAAATCGATTGAAGACATCCTAAATTAAAGTGAAATATTTTCAATTTTGAGGAAAAGAAAACATTTCAATTAAAAGTTCGCAGTTGTCCCTCCCCCCTCCCCCCTCCCCCTTAAACGCGCACTGATCTAAGCAAGGCTCGTTTTAAATTCAATGTAGTGCTCAAGCTCTCCTTGCTACAAACTTGAACAGTCTGCCTAATTGTAAGCCACTAGGAGTTAAATAGCAAATTGAATTATAAACGAGGGAAAACACCTCTCTGGATGAGCAGAACAATGTCAAAAAGTCTACCACCGCTAGCACAAAATACATGCAAATGTCTGAAATTTCCAGCATAACTAAAAAAGACAGATTCATAAATTGGTTGCTTGCCGATGGGTCATGTAGTTTAGAATCACAGTTATCTAAAGTGCAAATATCTTTTTCATTTCTTTTGTTACAACTCAATCACTGTCAATCAATTCACCAAATCAACACCAACCAACATTTGTCCAGCAACTACTTTGTTTACACTTGACTGCATTCAATTTCATTATGCAATGCTTACGTTATTCTGTGTGTACAGTCCAGTTCAAAAGTTTAGAAAAACTCATCTTCACAATTTATTTCTGCAGTGATTAACACATATTTGACTTTTAGCACTAGGCTCCAGTTTCAGTATCAAAAATTAAGTTTATCCTAAATTTTGTGTCAAATTCATTCAGTAGATTTTGAATTATTAACAGTGTAAATTTGTGAAAAATCCTATTACATCACTAATTTTGAGGTAAATTCAACCAATGTAATGGAATTTTGACAAAAATTGTAGTTTGTAAAATTTTTGAAACAACGGAATACATTTATGCAAAAATTTCAAGATAAACTCAATTGTTCACCCTAAATTCTATTTTTTTACTATAATTTACACATCATGTATATTTATTGAGATAGTTTTTAGGGTGCCCCTTCACAGGTGAACAGGAGGAAAACTAAATTTGTGATGAAAAGATTACATGAAAATTCGAATTCACAATGCAAAACTTGAGCCCAGTGCAAAAAATCAAAGATATTGTGTTAATCATTGCAGAAATAAATTGTGCAGTTTATAATGTAATGAATTAATTTTATTTAAAAAAATCCATAAACGGTTAAATCACTAATTAATTGTACTGCAAAAATTCCCATTCGTCAATGACTTCGGGAAAGCGCAGTAACACACTATATCAAGTAAATTAAATTTAGAATTTACGACAAATTACTCTGAGTAACAGCACGTACAATCTTCAATTAATGATATCATTGGGACGGAAAAGCTGTTTCTCCTAAGTGTTCATATTTAAGAACAGACCACATGTTGATATCTGACAAAAATCTGGAGGAAATATATGTGCTTGCGGTTTGAAAACACTTAATAAAAATAGAGGCTTATAGTTTTGAACTTTTATAAAGGAAGCCGAGGATCTAAGCTTGTGATTAAATTCGAAAGAAACGAATCGGCATATTAATAAAGATAGTCTTGATCTTAGGATATCAATGACCCGGCGTTATTGCAGATCAGGGGACTCTGATATATAAACATATTGTTGCTACGTAACACTGTATATGACGTCATCTAGAACGTAAACTTAAATTCTAAATTTTACAATATTTTATAGAGCTAAACCCTAACCCAAGTCACAACTTAACGTTTCTTAAACCTAAACCCTATAACCTAAACCTAAAACCTAAATTTTAAAATATTTTATAGACCTAAACCCTAATCCAAGTCACAACTTAACGTTTCTTAAACCTAAACCCTATAACCTAAACCTAAAACCTAAATTTTTCAATATTTTATAGACCTAAGCCCTAAAAAATGAATTTTTAACATTTGATAACTTAAACCCTTAGCATGTTATTTGACGTCACTTCGACTTATAGAAATCTGATCTGCAATAACGCCAATGACCCTAACATAATGAAAATATGTGCATGATTTTTACTAAAGCTATACTGTTGTGTTGTAAAAACATTTTAATTTGAAGATTATAAATTTTTTAAATTTATTTACAGGTGAGTTCAATGCACAAACAGCTACAAGACATTTAAAAAACGCTGCCTAAAGGAGGCTCCATGTAAAAGATTTTTAAATAAAATGGTTAATAATTTTCATCTCCTATTATATATAGGTTATTTTAAGTAGAGATGTGCACGGTGCTGTATGCCGCAGAGCGATGATGTAGCGGTTACCGTCATTGTGGTTAACCGCGGTGCCGAAACATACGATGGCATCGTTTGTCAAAGAAAGAATTAGTATTAAAATACCATTACTAACTATTTTAAAAAATATGAATTTTAAATATTTATGGAATTTGCAAATTAGATGAAAAGAATGCTCGGCAGTAGAACTTTATTAACTTTTAAGTTGCTAAGCTCATACTGAATAAGGATTTTGCGGTAACCGCGGTGAGTTTCGTATTTCTGCGGCGTAGGCGGTGGCAAAATGATGCTGTGGTGCGGCAAGTTCCACAAGAATGGCTATCACGCACATCTTTAGTTTTAAGTTATTTTCTGTTATTGATAAACGTATAATATCTCATCTGCTGAAAATTTACTTTATTAATCACTCTGAATCCTCTGTCACCAGCTGCTTGAAATTTTACCACATCTCTATCAGGTCAAGGAAGAAACAATTCATGACCATGAAAGTCTCGAACACAGTCGAAAGTGTCACTGCTGATCATTATGGAACCGGTTAAAAAACAATTGAAAAAACAAAAATTTGACATCCATGTTTAAGTGAATTACACTTAGTAGTACAAATAAAAGTTATGATGTACTCTAGACTTGCCTTTTTGAGCAAATTTACTCTATAGTCCAAAATGATGCGAACTGGAACTGGATTTTGGTTTTTAAAAAAATTTTATTGTAATAAGCACTGGAACAGGGGCGGCCCTAGAAAATTTCAAAATAGAGTCGGTTCAATATTTTTTTCTAAAATTACAAAACGATGATATATTTGCAAATTATACAAAATTTAATCATATTTTGCAAAATTTCAAGGATTTATGAGATTCTTCACAAAAACCTTAATTAAGGTCTATATTTGTACACATTTGATGGGAGAGCAGCCAATTTTTTGAAAAAAAAGATTTTTGTCGTATGAAAATCACTAAAAATATTTTTTTATCGCAGTAATCACATTAAAAATATTTCATATAATGCTTAGACCGGTTTTGAAGGGGCCGCACCTGAATTAGAAACAATACTGCAACTGAAAAATGCTTATTTCAGTTTTTTCAAATAAAATAAAAATTGAAAATGAGCAATAATATGCGTAAAACATGAGTTTTTCTAGCAAAAAACTATGTAAATGCATCAAACAAAAAACAAATGAATTTTTTAGGAATCTATAAAATACCAGGAGATGCAAAACTTCCATTATAAATTTTCAATAGATAGAGTGTAGAGGGCTGTACGCCCATGATGTCCTAAGGCTGCATCAAAATATATTTTAGTATTTCGTAAAAATGTTTAAAACCCTCATTTAAAGCTCTAAAGGTGGTTCATAGTTTTAGACTTCCCAGCCAAATTAATTATCCAAGAAAGGTCTCGCACTCATCAGGTAAATGTCCATATCATCACTCGAGAAAGCAGTTATCTGCGACATCATCGATTTCTGCGCAACATACAGATAACTAGGCACTCGCAGTCTCCGCCAATTCAAACTTTAAGGCATCGGTCTACTTTGTGTCGATGTCTTACTATTCACACATGATTTTAGTCTTTTTGATCCATTGGATACCACCGCAAGATAATGAAGCGGATTACTCATCCGGACTATCCTCATCAGCTCAACCTTCGCTGAGCTACCAAAGTGAAGATGCGCAGCTCACAGCAAATAAACTTTTAAATATCCTACAGTCGAAACTCTCTACAGTTAATTTCTCCATAGTTAACTAAAGTTTACGGCCAGTTAAAATTATATACAAAATCTCTAAAGTTAAACTCTCTACAGTTTATTTCTCTTCATAGTTAAGTTTAATTTATTGGTGCCATGGCCCAATTTACCTCTTGAAAGTTAACGTTTTATAATTGCGCCATCTAGTTAACTCTATTTCCACGAGTGTTACTTTTACGTAACATCGATATGTCTGCATTTTCCAAGCCAGTTAAAAAATATTGAAAGCTTTTTACATGGACAGAGCCATGTCGCGAATTTGCCTCGAAAAAGAAAGAAGACAATTATCTATCTTGTGGCGCTTTTAAATGTCAAATATTTTCATTAGTTCGTGAAGCGTTAAAAAATTTTTTGTTGAACCGTCACAGATTTTAAAAAATCTCTAGTGGAAATGTGTTAATTGAACATTACTTTTTTATATAGATACATGTAATTGCATTGAATAAATTGTTTGTAATTTTTTTGAAGTTATCTTTAATTAATAAACGTTTGCAATATGAAATTGTGACGTTCTCTCTACATGTATTTTATTACTCTAACATTTGTATGTCCAGCGAGGCCCAAGTGCTTTTGGAGCACATATCGCCCTCTCAACGTCCCTGATGTTGACATCCCAATTTTATAGCAACCTCTCAAAAGTTAACACCTTCCCATAGTTCCTCTATTTGTTCCGTCCCTTGAACCTACCTATGGAGAGGTTTGACTGTATTTTAAATATTCAATGTTTGATTTTCTATAAATAGTGCGTAGCTATATCATCATTCGGAAAGTTTCAGTTTTGGATTTATGGAGCAAAGAGGAAATAAATTATTTTTCGTCGGTTTTTGTCCTAATGAATGCAGCTCTTGAGTAGATTTTTCGTTGAATAATTTACAAACTAATTAAATTGTATGCGTCTTTTAGCTGGTCAATTTAACCACTTTAGGTGTTCTATGGCTACAACGGACGGATTATTACTTATAACTTAAAAAACAAACACAGAAATGATGAATTCGCATGGCTGAGTAAACATGAATGTGCATTGACGCAGTTATCACGTGAGAAACATTAACTTTTACCAAGTAGTTAACTTCGCAAACAGGGAAACTTCTTACCTTACTGAAACCGTTAAAAACTGTTATAGTTTTCGGTAATAGACGTTATATGTTGCTACTTTTATACAATGCGTATCATATAATTGCGTAAAGCGTTGGAGTAGATTAGTATAAATCATACATGCATTATATTCAAACTAATCAAACCTGTGAATTAATTGCAATAGTAGATTCACAATTTTTAGTAAATAGACTGAGTATTGAACTGTCATGAACATGCATGTATTTCTGTATTAGTAGTTTTTTTTCAAATATATTAACGTTTTATATTAATGTTCAAACGGCATGGACTGTTTATGGTTTACCGTTTCGTTAACGGTTGATGACAATGGTTTACCGGTTCCAGGTCTCAATCAAGTAGAGGTTCAAATCATTAATCGATATTAAGACTTGCAGTTTCTGAAGTACCTTTTCATGTACATTGTAGTGGGATGTGCTGGATATTTTAAAATCTTGTGATGATACGGAACGCAGGCGTAAATAAGCGTATATAGCACTTAGTTTTAGCATATAATGTTGCATATCAAACCCAAACCAGGCCATGCAGTTAGAGGCAGTCGCAGTTGAAATCGGTTTATATTTAAGAAGTTCAAACCGCTTCAAGCACTAGACGGAAGCCTGTCTGTTATCTGCATGCACTCGAAATACAATATTAATAATGCATGAAATGAACATCTGGGTAAACACCATGAGTCAGAACCTCTGTTAAACATTTTGACAATTTTGCTAAAACAAAGTTTTCGAAATGTTTGTTGAAATATAAACAACAATTTCTGAGCAATAGTAATGTTTGAGCAGGATTTCGGGAGGCAATCAGGAATCTTCCCACGGAAGAAAATGTTAGATATGTAATCTTAGTCTTCTATTCAGGCTTGTGCAAGAGCATATAAACTGGAATACTACATAATTGAGTGAACAAATTATTTTAGTTTAAAATATGGATAACAACCGCAACTAAATTGAAGGTTCAAGCAGTTAAAAGTTCGTCGTCGTAAACTTTTTTATTACGTCAAAAATGCATTATGCAAATACGAATTGACTGTAATGGTCATATGTTTCTTTCACCTTTGCGTGTGGCGCTTGAAAATCCATAAAGCACATTCCATGGCATGAACCGTGTACTTGAGGTCGAATAATGACTTATAGGATTGGGATATCCAAGGGTTTCAATTTCAGATTTGATGCAGAAATGTAGATACAAAGCCGTATGTTTTTGATGAATGAGGGTTTGCAGTTAGTTCTCATTTGAATACTTAATCTGAACCTTCATGATCCGCAAACCACAAATTCGAGGAGCAGAGCACAAATCATCGATTCACTAGACAATGATGTGACAAACGTTCGTGCGCGTGCATGAATCATTACTTCAAAATTCACAATCTGTCCAAAGGCGTGAATATATTCATAAGAAATGCCATAGAAAGGTTGTTCTGCACATCCAACACGATACTAGAGATGCACATCAAATTTTCACTGTTACTATGCTACGTTTGGGCGCAAAATGAATATTTAATAACTTAAATTCTTCGGGTTACAAAATGCACCTTAAACGATGAACTGCTAAATAGCTATCCATTTCATTCAAATGTATATTTACATTGTTACATTGTTCAATGAGTGATAGATAGTAATGAAAAACATTGGTATTGCATCCGCACTTGTCTTCAGAGCTTGAACATCGAGATTTCTTAATCGTGTTTCGGATCAAAGACAAGAAGAAATTTAACTCCATTTCATAAACTATTACCGATTTTTGGGGCCCATCTGACTCAGACTTGAATTCACAAAATTTGTTCTTTAAAATAAGTGTTTGCTCGTGAAAAATTAACAAATACTTGCAACGAACTCGTTATCCTCTGTTTCAAAGATGCCCGGAAAATGTTCTCTATATCCAAGTAACGAAACATTCATAACAATCAAATAAAGACAATAAAACTTTGCGACCTGGCTGCTCTCAACTATGTTTAGACTAGCAACTTGCAAACATTTGAAAACTGGTAAACTGCTAGACTACCTGTTTTAGTCAAAATCAAAATTGATTAGACCCGCTTAACTCTTAATGGGACCCATCACTGACCTCGAAATCAATGTCATAACTCATTTGGTGGGTTCAAATTTTGACATTATTGAATATAGTGAGGACCGTTGAATTTGTAATTGCATAAGATGCTAAACACAAGTATTAAAGTCCACGTGGCATCATGGTGATGATGAGCTTGAAAAGTTTATGCAAAATGATGTTACACTTTAAGCATTGAGCTTACAAGGCGTCCCCTAGGCTTCTATCAGGGTTGTCATGGATCAAATATTTTCCGATCCATATTCAATCCACGAAAAATTCAGAATACATTTCCCTCAATGCGTGGAGTGTTTTATATACAAGAGCTGATATTTTGATTATACCAAACATGTAATTAGCTTTCATGGTGTAGTGTGGTTAGTGTAGGTACAGATGTATATTTTCAGATTTGTACCAAAAAATGTTGGTCAGCTATTATATTTATTAAAAATTTTGCATAAGGATTCATAAATTTATCTATTAGCCTTTATTTTAGTTGCAAAATGATTCACGGACAACCATAAAATAAATTTTTTGATTCATATCCAGTGGACAGAGGCGCGTTTAGGATTTTAAAAACGGGGGGGCTGACACCCATTTTTTACAGAAAAAAATGTAAAGAAGTTTTTTGAGCAAAAGTAAGCTTTCACAAAATGCAATCGTCTGTTCTTAGCAGCAAATCGATTGATGAGATCTTGAATTAACCCTTTCTTGAATTAAGGTGAACTATTTTCAATTTTGAGTAAAACAGATAATTTTTCTTAAGTATTTGACAGCTGGTCCCAAGGGGGGCGGTCGACCCCCCTAAACGCGCCACTGGCAGTGGATGTCCACGGATCGGATCTAGATCCAAATGCACAGCAGCCCTGGCTTCTATTAAACAATAGGATCTTGAACAGAATTTATCCCAAATCAGTGGCGGCGGAAGTTGGATGTGGGGCAGAATGGGTAGTTGTATTTGCCCCAAAATGATCCTTTCACAAAAAACCACCTTAAATTTTAAACTTTAGACATTAAAGTCCTCTTAGCTAAAGTTAATATGCTGGGTAATAAATGTAATTTGCATCTCTCCCCAAACCAAAATTTGTTCCGCCGCCACTTTACGAATACACCATAATTTAAATAAAGCCTAACAAAAAACCAATCAATTTACTATCTTTTGAAAATAGTTATACATCAATAACTTACTTTTGTTTTGTAAAAAGGAAAATTAAATTATAATGCAATCACTTTTGAAAAATATGTGACAAGATTGGTAGGAAAAATGTGTTCTGATTTGATGCGATAAAATAGACTTTTCCTATTATATGAAAATGATCAGCGCCTGCTGCGTTTTCAACACCACCCAGAGATACATAATTGAAATAATTTGAAAACGTAAACAAACGCAAGCATCATTGCAACTCCAATTATATATTTAAACAATAATCGTTTCGTATTTGAAATAAAACAGTATCATAACCGGCCATCTGTAATTTTCTGTAGGACATTTTAACAAAGTTATCAATGCGATGAACTTAAAAACCATTTGTAACGGATAATTATTCATTCCGTTGTTTTAAAATGAACGTACAGTATAGTAAAGCGATAATAAAACACTCACAATGCCTGCAGAATAATACACTACGGTCGTCACTAGTGCACGCAATCCGCTGAGTGGCGTGGTCAACGTAATCGCAGTGCAAAGCGTTGATTCTCTCTCTATATACAATCGAAATAAATGCTATTTACTAATACAATGCCAAATCAAATTGTTAAGGATGCTATAGTTATGTTAAAATATTCTATCAATGATTTATACATTAGCTCTTAATCTTATTATCCCAAAATATGTTGCAATCAATGACTTGTATATTTGGCCACCCATGGATGTCAGATTCCGCAATAATTGCTTTTTGCATTCATCTTTATATAGAATTTAGGCAGACTTGACAACGAGCTGCGCCGAGCTTGAGTACAGTAATGAACATACAACGAGCCCTATTTAGGCAGAGCATTAATTATAATCTTAAGAAGCTGCTTTTAAACTAAACTTATGCAACACTTTTTAAAGTAGTTTTTTTGTTCAAAACAAATTGTAAAATATATATTTATCCATTCAATTATTATAAAAATAAAATAAATGATGGTAAATATTTGATGTACAAGAAAGATAGTTCAGTGCTTTTACAATCTTTTGTTTTGATTCAACAATTATCGTAAGAGACTGATAGATAAATCGATGTTTTTAAAGTTGCGTTAGATAATCTTATCAACAATATCGCCGATCATCATTTTCTCAATAATCGATTTTACAGTCTTAATTGAAATATATACAAGTACATAAATATCGTCATATAAAAATTTTGGATGCTTTTATTATTCCTGATATCTGCGTATGAGTTTATAGGGTCCCGGTTACGTACAAAATTGTCAATTTTCAGGAAGAAAAAGGCAGTAGGAGTATAGTACAGGCACATGTATGCGTGCACATTGTATTGTATATGAACCCTCTCTTTAGTAGGGGTCCGAGGTCTATCAATAGTTTGAATTACTTAACTACCTTAGCCCATTAGACTTGGCTTTTTGGGCTCCTCAAGTTTTCATTAGAGGATTATGATCTGCAATAAAAGTTTGGAGAGCTCACCAAGTCTTACTAAGATAGCTCCGAAAGTTTAATAGGGAAAACAAATCTTCCAACACGCCGAATAGGGTTAATCTATCCATAGTATAGTATCTGATCTGCTGAAATTTTCAACCCTAAATGTAGAAAATAATGTTAGTAGATATATTCTTAGAAAAGTATATAGAAGTGTCTATAATAGAACACGGTTTTTCTAAGAGCAATACTGGTTCCAGGCTAAAACTTGAGAATGAGTTGGAAATTTTTCCCCATACAGTGACCTCACCTCGGGTCCGGGTATTACAGTAGTCATACCTGAATTAAGAATAGTTATACATGGACTGAAATATCCAAGGACGATATTTCTGCTGACACTTCTATTTATGGAAAAAGAACTATTTGGTGTAAAAATTGTGCAATTTCGGATCAAATTATGGGATAAGTGTGACCAATAGGCAGGCTTGTCGATTGGAGCAAAATTTTGATTCCCATTCACCCCCTGAAAGTTTTCGTGCGAATCATTTCTACTCACTTTACTTTTTATTCTGTTCATTTGGGGAAAATAATTTTTGACAATCATATTAATATTGAGTTGAATAGAATTACATTACTATTCCTGCGAATTTTCTTGAAACCCATGGTGCGAGATTTTATCTCTACCCCACCTAGGTCCCTGCGAGAGCTCAGACTCGGGCTCGACTCGCACTTTTAAAAACATTCAGCCGAACCTGAGCCCGAGCCTTGAATTTCCAAGCAAACTTTTATTCAATAGTTTTTACTTATACTATTTTTACTTTTACAATACAACCAGCAAGTCGATATATATATATATATATATATATATATATACGAATTAAGGCGCTGGCTCGAGCCCGGCTCGNGAGCTTTAGTCTAAGGCTCGGCTCGTGCCAGAAATACTGGGCTCGCAGAGGCCTAACCCCACCCCACGAGGTTGATGGTTATCCCCATGGACTCCCTAGCATCACCACTCTACTGAACAAGCCTATCAATAGGACAATTGTTTTTTTACCTAAAAACTTACTGTTGTGTCCACAAAAATGTTACCGAAGAAACTAAGAAATTTCGACCTCATATTGTCCTAATGATTAAATTTAAACCACTGCAAACTTGTTATGTATCGCTTAAAAAATGTTCTAAAGTATTGTGTACATATGAGGAAACACATATTTAAGATTTTTAAAAAAAGCGAATATCCCTTACTAACAGGATTTTAGAGCTGTGAAAAACTTCATTTCAAAAATGGGATTAGAATAATGGGCAATTTGAAGTTTAGCATTTAGCTGTGAATGCTGGGTTATCTTTCAATTTATCTAACTGTTTTTCCTTTACATGGATTGGAACTCAATTTGTGATAAGCATTTTCACAAAGATTGCTAACATTTACGAACTAAATGATTAATTTTAAGCTTGTTTAAAACCTAGAGTGAAATTTCACTTAATACCATGCCAAATATTTTCAAATAAACTTTGCAGTAGGTTCTTAACTAAAATTTTTTTGACATTATTGATTCAAAAGCGAAGAAGTTCCCAAAAACTGTAAAAAAATTGGAAAAATTATACTTTAAAAACACATCTCAACTAAAGGTGTGCGAAGCAGACATTCAAACACTATATCAACTATTATATTCAATTGACTTATTTTACATGAAAAAGTGAATCCACAGCGACAATAACTACAGTTAATTCAGAAATTTTCGTAGTAACAGCAAGTGCCCGTCAATCTCATTTATACTTCAGGTGTCCAGCGTAAATTTAAATTACTTAGACAATACACTGTGTTCTGTTTACATATGATGTACCACAAACACAATGCAACTGTTAACAATTTAAAAATGTCCATTAAAATCATTTTCTAGCAGTGGACGCACCCTTATTTTAAGTCGATCCCTTGTGATGCCATCACGAGTTAGCTTTATTGTAAAAAAGTGCAATTGATGCAAAAATGCTGTCCTTTTAATGTTTTCAATTATATGCGTTAATTTTTTTATTTACAAAAATCATATAATTATTTGGATATGACGGGCTCGGCTCGGGCCTGGACCTGAATATTGCCAATTACAACGGGCCGCGCTGTGCTTGGTTTATGGGTTAAATGGCAGGCCAAGTTTACAACTCTGGGTTATAGTAATGCCCGGTGCCCGCTTTCCTTTCTGCGCGGCGGGCTTCGGCATGCCCGCAAAACACTATTGGTCCAATCACATACTCCAATCGAAAATAAAACCAACCCTTTCCAAACCAGATACCTATATGCGCATGTTATCAAGAAGTCTCATTTTAATTATTAAGCATTTTAGTTTTAAAAGTAATACAATTATTATAAATTTCGGTAGTTCCCAACAAATAGAAATTTACAAAATTTGAAAGGTATTTGTAAATATAATGCAAAAACTTGCAAAGTATTTATATAAATCTATGCAAATTATACAAGTATCTGCGTGATTTGCAAGTTACTTGCAAATATTTGCATGTTTTGTGGTATATTTGCAAGTACTTGCAAATTTTTGCGGTATATTTGAAAATGTTTACACGTTTTTTTCAGCCATATTTGCAAATAATTGTAAGTTGTTGAAATATATTTGCAAATTTACAATTTTTTTTATACCAAAATTTGTAAAATATTTATTTATTAAAGACTTTGCAAGTTATGCAAGTATTTGCAGGATTTGCAAATAATAAATAAATATATATAAAATTGGCGCATAAAATTCAAATATTATTTACAAAATCAAAAATTTACAAGCGTCTTCTTATATTTTTGAGTTCGCATTCTCTTGCAGAGTGACAAATTCCTAAAAAATAAAATTTTAAACATAAAACAATATTTTTTCCAGAACTTTCTTTTAGGCAGGCGATCTTTCCTAGACAGCTTACTCATAGTAAGACAGACCTGTTTCCAAGCTTAAGGATTCTTTGGGCATCGCGTATTTGCAGATTATAAAATATAAATTACTAATATACACCGAATATATGTATTTTATGATCTGATTTAGTGAGCCGAACGAACAGGAGCCTGTGCTGAAGCCAGATATTTATAGAACAGCAAATTGCAAAATGACTTAGATTTTTGTTCTACAGTAAAAAAGCAATTCTTTACAAAATTGTAAATTGTTTCATATAGTAAAATTTTAAAAAAATCATTAAATTCACAAAAAAATCGCAAATATACGCATTTGTGAATAAATCGTAGGCCAGATTGTAATGAAACTTATACGAAATAAAATTGAAAACCACACCCATTCTCTTTCCCTGCCCAATATATGATACTACTTATTGCTATCTTTTGGCGTATATTTTGGGTGAACACTTTTTGGTTTTTCATATTTTTTAGAAATATGCTAGGGAGTAAGATGCGGGAGATTTTATCATTTGGGCGAGTAGGGGATTGTCGAAAAATGCGGGAACTTGGGACAACTATTGAATTCAGACTAACTGAAAAAATTAGTAGCTCACTGAAATTTAGTTGTAAATTTAGAATTTATATGAAGAAATTACGGCAAACCTTATAAAATTGTTTGTATTTTTTCCCAAAGAATTGGAAAAATGTTCCGGACATTTGCTAAATTTTAGCATTTTTTGGAATCTTTTGATACACAAAAAGACGCATCTTCTGATAAATTTTGGCAAAAATATGCATGTATTGATTTACAATACGAAGAAAAACATGTTTTGGTTTCAAGTAGCAGATAAGCAAGCTGCTGCAAACCCCAATAATGGGTTAATAGTGATTGTCAAACAGCCATTTGCTTATGGCATTGAATTTTCATATTAACTGATGATTTCAAAACTATATGTAGATAAATCTGACAAACTAGTGTTCCATGTAAAAAATAAGCAAGGTTTTTAAAATGAACAAACTCGTCCATAGAAAAACATTTAGCTTTTCCACTAATGTCGGGCTAGTTGTGTATGGCAACACATATACTTTTGTTTGTTTCAGTAACATGCTCTCAGTCATACGAATCTCTATTGAGATTAATCTAAGCTGCCTTGAACACTAGCTTGCACTCTATAAACAGATTTTTCAGATTTTAGCCTGCTCCGTCAAAATTGATATCTGTTTGAATAGTAAGCAAGTTTCAAAAATGATCAAAGGATTATCTGGAGACATTCGTTTTATATTTATGATATTATGGTCTACCATTTTACTAAATTCATTTTGTTAGTTTTAGTTTTTGAATTGGTCTTAAGCATATCAAATATTTTTGAAATGAGTAATCCTTCAATGGGCCCAAATGTCCAAAGTCGTGTCCAATAAAGTCAAATTTAGAAAGATTTGTTGGGTCGAGTACAAAAAGTTTACCAGCTTCCAGGCCTGATTTCTACTATTACAGATATATGGAGATATGTCATCAAATTGCCTAAACCATCTGAAGATCAGTCTTTGGCTGCCTAAATAATTGAATTTCAATATCAAGCTACTGTAAACTCACTTTCGTAAAGATACATCATGATTATCTATGACTCAAGTACGAGTAGTTGATGCTGTGTTGTGTACAGACTACAGTATAATAAAAATAGGGCTAGGCAGGATATCGTACAACTACAATACTGTGGTATTGTCGATAATAAAATGCAGAAATTTTAATATAACTAAAATGAACTACATTATAATCATTTACTTTTCAGTATCCTATTTTCACAATCTTGCTTGGAGTTATATTTGAAAAAAGGAATTGAGAATATCTCACTGGTGAGTTTATTAGCAGTGCTTTGTTAATGTGTACATATAGTATCTTACATAAAATCCCTAGCCACTTCCAACACTAAAGATATGTGGAATAAATAACCTGAGAGATTTACAACACATATAAAAAGATAATATTTTAATGCTATTACTATCAAACTAACGTCTGCTGCATCCAATTCAACACCAATTGCCCATAATTATTGTAGCAAACACGACTACCAAGAAGTATTCACCAGATCATGGATTACATTTTCAAATCCATATTCATTGAAAAGTCTGAGTGTACAACTACACAATTTGCGAACCCTGCTTTTCGAAAATTCACGAAGAAAAAATTACATCGACAAGTTGAGAAAGAAAGTATAGGTATGTTTCAAACAGGCAGTGCTATTTGGTTGTCAATGAATCGATTGATGCATGTGCGAGAAAATTGCAGTAGCCCTGGTGGGACATTTGGGTTCGACTGAAAAACCTAAGCTGATCGCAGTCATGTAATTCTCTAGAACAGACGACCACAGACACAAGACTGTTATTGATCTTATTATGTCAATCAATATTTCCGGAATAGATATCAACTTTAAAAATTTTCGCTTATTTGTAAATGAGGAATTTTCAATCAACTTTTGGATATTGCTGATGTTCTGAGTGCAAGCGTTTTCAACATGCGGTCATCTCAGAGAAAAACTTGGAGCCAAACTTTATCCCATTGTTACTGCGAATGTCGAGTCTTTTCAAATCTCACTTATATTGCTTCACCACAAAGTCATTAGCTTCTCGGTGTTTTTGTCCGCTACTTTATTTTTTCCTATCATTTCGTTTCAATGAGTAAGCAACAGACTTGTCAACGAGCCGAGCCGAGCTTGAGCAGAGTATTGTATATACAACGAGCCGTTTTTAAGCAAACCAAATTTATAGTGCTGCTTGTTAATTTGATTATGCAGAGTTTTCTTATTTTTTCATTCAATATTTCTTACTTATAATCGTATTTTAGAAATGTCTATTAAATAATAGGAAGAGTAATTGAAAAAATTCTGAGAACATAATATTTTTAAAAAAAAATACCTAGCTGAAGTGAGCCTCACTGAAAGATTTTATGTGGCGAGCCGAACTTATTCAAAATTTAAATGAACCGAGCCGAGATTAGAAATTGCTGCTCGCTGACAAGTCTGGTAAGCAAGTCCGGTGTGCAAATGAGTCGCAGTAATTAGGATCAATTCTGGGACATGATACTGTCTCACCATATTTCAAAGCGGATCTATACTATATCTAATGGATTGAGCACTATTCAAAATTCAACATGGTATGAAGACTTCTTTTAGTATCCCTGTTTTGCTTGTGATGGTAAATAGAGGATCCTAGCCTCCTTTCTACGAACAGATTTCAAAGTGAACGTCCTGAGTCCAGAAATCCACTTTGTCAATCAAATCTGAAAATCTATCATCAACCACACAGTGAAAGGACGCTTAATTTCACTTGAAACTTTGAGCATAATTTGACAAAGTGGCAAACGTGTCAACCCAACCCGCGGGTTAGGTAAAAAAAGTCGGGCCATGACTCAAAAGTTTAAAAATTGTCGGGTCAGAGAAATTCATTGTTTGAAAAACTTCTATGAAATATTATAGGAAAACTAACCGCATGCATTTCTATTTAGTTTACAATATACTATGCTATATAAAACCTACTTTTCAATTAATGTTAATATAAAGTTTTAAAGTTGTTTTATATTCCACTTTATATGCATTTTTTTCTCATTACGATTATTACATTGTTTCATGTTATTTTTGTTAATAATTTGCAAAAGTTGACAGTCAGACCCATGGGCCAGGTCTTGTCATGGGTGAATTGTCTGCGGGTCGGGTTGGGTCAAAATATGTGATCAATTTGCCTCTCTGATGTTGGACACTTCCATTTTTTCTATATATTCTTTCAAAGCTATCATTGCAAGTACTAGATTTTTGAACTCTACTACCAAAAATATGCTTTCGTGAAGGTGGTCCAGGAAGCGCCTTCACATTAGTCATAATTCTGTTAATCTAAGCTTGCCTTCCATTTCCTGTTATAACATTTGAAGATACTTTGATAAAATCAGCAGTAATTCATATTTTCTTATATGACTTTTAAACGGATACTATTACTACTTTGAAGCTGCCTACCAACTAGCGGGTCTAGCTGAACTTTCAATAACCATTGATTTAATAAAGGATATTGAGCTGTCAATTTGTTGATTTCATTCAAAATTTTTGAAGATTTCTCTCACTAGTATTATGCTTCTAAATTTTGCATTAAACATGTCGATGATAAACATATTCTTTAACTTTTTATATACCATTTAGTAATGAAGACACAGTTTGTTTAGATTTGATAAATTATTTATATTTTGATTGACCATTTCCTTCAAATTTTCTGTATTAACCCTAAGCAACCCAACGCTCTTTTACAATTTGTGATGATTTTTATAAAAAAAACAACCGTAACATACTATAGGTAATATAGATGTCTCAAATCATTTCCTCTTTCCTCTTCATCATGTCAACATTTCTGACATTGGACAAGACTTGGGGAAATAGTTGCTCTTAAGGGACTTAGACCACTAAGTATGGAAAAATTTAAAAGACTTTGCAAAAATCGGATTTTCCAGTGAAAAAGTTAATATTTCAGAGTACTTCAGATACAGGAATAATTTTGTTACAAATTTTATCAACTTTCCTAATAGATTTGGAAAAAATTGTTTCAATGTGGATTATTTACTAACATGCATAATAAAATGTTTGGACACTATATCTAAGCTTTGTGTATATATTTGTATAGTAGTAAAAATATTAAACTAAATGTCTAGGCAAAATAACCTTTAAAAGCACCTTAATTATGTCAACAATGAAACAATTGCAAAGCACTGCTTAATAATATGAGAAAAATGAATATTTCCTATTCAAATATTTGAAGAATCACCATTCCTGACACAACAATTGTGTGCGATTAAATGTTTATTAATTACATGTAGAATCTATATAAAATACAATCATGTCAGCTCAAAATCAAAAGATGAATATAAAAGCTGTTATTTGTCTTTGTTTAATTGCAGGTTCTTTTGGAGAACTCTGGAATCCTAATGGTGAAAGATCAAAACGACATCAAGAAGTCAAGTTCAGAATTGATCTTCTGAAAAGAAATCCGGAATGGCTTGATAAAACCTTGGAAGCTGTTTCAGATCCCAATGGCCCCATGTATGAAGTTTATATGACTAATGAAGACATCAAGCAGAATATTGGGAGATCTGATAGAGAGATTAAAAGCGTTATTAGGTTTTTTAAAAAGCAATGCGCATCTCTTTGCCCTTTGTCTGGTGAAGCAATGATCCACAACGACTTTATTAAGATAAAGACCTGCGCTGCACGCTATGAGTGTATCTTTGATACGGAATTGGTTAGATACAAGCATCCATTATATGAGAAATACATATTCCATTCAGCTAAAACAACATATGATTTAGATGCCCGCTTAAAGGAACTCAATGCACCATTGGGAGTGAGATCAATTATCACAGGTATCAATAAAGTCGGACGACTTCCCCCTCCTTTGAAATACCATGGGGAAATAAGAAGAGCAAAAGATGACTCAACTCTACCATTTGAAGGAGACAAGGTTGATCCTCTAATTATCAGAAAAAACTATGGAACAGACGCTTTTTCGACCGATACATCATCTAATAACTCTCAAAATTCCAATTGCATGATCGAATTTAACAGCAACTACTTTAAGCCCAGTGACATTCAAGTCTTTCAAAGTCACTATAATTTGCCTACCAATCCTCTTGTCCAAATCATTGGCAATAATGATCCCGACTCAGGCGGTGCATCACTTGGTGAAGCTACTCTAGATTCATCTTATTTGACAACAGTCATAGATCAAGATACATGGGGTTTCTTTGATGGCGATTGGGAGTTTGATTTTGCATCATTTACACAAGATCTTATGAATACCGCAAATGCTCCTAAAATTGTCTCAATTAGCTATGGTAATCCTGAATCAAATTTTGGTGATTATAATATGAATCAATGTGATGATGAATTCAAGAAACTCGGTATTCTAAAGTTCACAATTTTCATTAGTTCAGGAGACTCTGGAGTTGGAAATACCGGATATTTTTGGTGTGGAAATTATGAGCCAGATTATCCAACAGCTTCTCCATATGTTGTATCTGTAGGCGGAACATATCTTTCAGATGACTTCGGTGGTGAGCAACCTTGGAATGATGGTGGTGGGGGCTTTTCAAATCATAATTCTCGACCAAGTTGGCAAGATGATGCTGTAACTAAATACTTGTCCTCAAGTAACTTGCCTAGCTCTAGCCTTTACAATTCTTCTGGTAGAGGATACCCAGATTTTTCAGGCTATGCTACCAACCTAAGAATATACTATCATGATGCATGGAATTATATTGGAGGAACTTCCGCATCATGCCCAATCACAGCAGCAGTATTCACTGCCATCAATATTGAGCGCCAGAGAAATGGGAAGGGTCCTCTTGGATACATTACTCCTCAAATTTATCAACATGGAAATGACGCTGGCGCATTCGGATATGATGTAACCTCTGGGTATAATTATCAACCAAATTGCGCTAAGGCTTTCCCCGCACATGCAGGTTGGGATGCTGCAACAGGATTTGGTTCTGTGAAATACGACAAACTTCTGGAAATATTTGGTTAAAATTAAATAGTAAATAAAATTTCACAGCATTTAACATACATTGATATTACAAAATCATTCAATAAAACGTGTTTTATCAACTGTTTCCGAAGTTTGACTTCAAAGAGTGTGTACTTCAGTATGAGAATTTATTGTTCGTTAAATTTCACCGTAAAAATTTATTTGCAACTTTGGTAAATATTTTCAATTATTGATGAGGGGACAATTAGGCCTCGTATACTAGAAATGCAGCACAGTGGTTTCCCCTGTAAAAAATTGGAAAATGCATAATTTTTATAAATGGAAGGTTTCCCAATATATTTGGCAATATTTGCCAAATTATCCAAATTTGTACAATTTAAAAATTCTTTAATTTACAGCCTATTTAATTAAATAAGCATGTAGATAATATATAATGGGGCTTTGGAACATATTTTAAACTAATATAAAGAAATCTTTAAATTTTCCTTGATTTTATTTGAGCAGAATTAATATATATATATGTATATATATATATATATATATATATATATATATATATAT